>VUQH01038707.1:8194-30788 GCA_015106775.1 Etroplus canarensis | reverse complement strand
AAAGGTTTTTTTTTTCTTTTTTTTTTTTTTTTTTTTTTGGGCCCACCCTCTGATTATTTCCTTGCTGATGAAAAGTGGGGGTAGAGAGCCGGAGATGAAAAGCACCAGCTAGAATCCATGATGAAGAGACAGAATCGAAGATGATTTAGGCAGGAAATTTCCTGCCTCACTGCAGCATCAAGGGGTTGCATGAGGAAATGATTGAGATCGTCATGGAAACACCGGTGGTTGGATTTATGAAGGGGAGCTGTGTAAGATTTTGGTTGCAGGGCAAGAGAAGTGCATATGTGTGTGAAGATCAGGAAAAATTGGGGGTAATTGAATAGATAGTGTGGCTCTGTGTGGTTGTGTGTGTGTCTGCAAGTCTGTGTCATCAACAGTAATTAAGCGGAGCATGTGAGAATCTGTGTGTGTGTGTGTGTCTGTGTGATGTTTAGCCACCGCAGCTGGATTCGAGATATGACACAGATACACACCGGAAGCTTTTAGTATCTCGTGGTTAATAGGTGCTTGTGAGATTTGCGTGTTAGTGTATGTGTATGATACTACCTTTCGCTGTGTGTGAGTGAATATCAGAGAAATGAAGAGTCTTAATCAGTGATACAGTATATGTGCATGTGTGTGTGTTTCCTTCAGCATTCCTGTATGTGTGGCTGATGATATTTGGATTCATCGATGTGTTTGCCAGCAGAGGTTAGAGGAAAGAAGAAAACCTGAATGTTTTTTCATTATACTGCAATGATTAGAGCACAAACTGTGACATAAAAACTAACTTAAAGCCTCATTAAACATGGCACTATTACTTCCTTAATGTGATGTATTTCCCATGGAGACTCCAAAGAATCATCCTAAACTATAAACAATATTTGCAACCTGCTATACATTAAGTTTACATAGCTTTTGTCTTGTTTGCAAAAAATAAATTACGCTTTCAGATTCATATGCAGCCACTGTGACAGTGCTAATTAAGTTAGAAGCTGTTGTGATGATTCTAATGACTTAAGAAGCACCAACAATTTTGCTATTAGGTGGTCTATGAAAACCCTTAAACACAATTTAAAATGTTTCAATGTTATGTGCTGTTAATTATCATACTCTGCAATTATTACCTTCAGGAAACCACTTATAATTTCTCAAATTTTATTAATTCTAGTGCACAAGCTGTTCTCCATGCACACAGGTTAAAGACTGATTAAGCCTTCGCTGTGGAGGCATTACATTGTCTGTCCGTCTGTTTCATATCTCGTTACCACTACAGGAGTTAACTTATTTATTGGATCATTAGCAAACTTTGTGTGGTTAATACTGGTTAGCAGACCTGGTAACATTTTTGAGGTTATGTGGTAAAAAGTCAAGCTCACACAGGGTCAGATTTAAGGAGCAGGCATACTGGCCAAGTTCTAGGTATTCCATTTATGCCTGACATAATTTGTGCACCCTACATATCAGATCCTATGTAAAGGAATAGTTTTAATAGTTTTTTATACCACTCTCTATATGCTCTATACCACATACTATTCTGGGCATAGCTGAGAAACTGTGACCACTGGAGTCACTGGAATCAGCTTATGCCACCTGATGATATTTTTGCTAACCACTTGTGATTTTGCTGCAGTGATGCAGGTGTGCATCACTGCAACTGCATAGTTAAAGCTACAACATAGCTCACTTCTGACCACAACCAGTATAACCTGACTCTAGATTTATTAGGGAAAACAAAATGGTAAAATTTAACATGGAACAGGAGTTCTCCTTTAAAAATTGAGAAATTGAGTAATTTACTATAGATGCCTCAGGAAGTACTTTAAGCATATGAGCAAAAAGCCTTTTTTGCATGTTCTGTCTGTAGAGGTGCACACAACCTGGTAAATTAGTATAAGTGAGGCTTCTTAAGTGGTTTTCAGGAAAAAAGGAAAAAAACTTGTTGAATTTGGCCCCAAAAATCTCAAAGACATTGAGTCTAACAAGATACTTTGGATCTCATTGCCTTGGGTGTGAGTACTACTGTGAGGAGCCTTGCAGTCATTTATGACCAGGATATGTCCTTTAACTCACTTTAAATAAGTAAGATTAAAAAAATAGATGCATCCTCTCTCAGAGTGATGGTAAAACAGTATTTCATCCATTTGTTACATCTACACTCAATTGTGTAATTCCTTATTATCTGTACTTAAAAGCTCCCTGAAAAGTCTTTGATCCAAAATGCAACGGCAAGGTTATGAACAGGGAATAAAAGGAGAGACTGTATTTCTTCTATATTAGCTTATTTTCACTACTTTGCTGTTAAATGCAGAATTGAATTTAAAATCTTTCTCCTCATGTACAAAGTCCTGAATGAGCAGGCCCCGTCATATCTTAAGGACCTTTTGGCATCACTTTATCCCAGTAGAGCTCTTCACTCTCAGAGTGTGGGCTTACGTGTGGTTCCTAGAGATTCTAAAAGGAGAATGGAGGGCAGCGCTTTCAGCTGTCTTCAGCTCCTCTCCTGTGGAATCAGCTCCCAGTTTGGGTTCAGGAAACAGACATCCTCTCTACATTTAAGATTAGGCTCATAACTTTCCTTTTTTGATAAAGGTTTGAGAGGAGCCTGAAACATCCTTAAGTTATGCTTCTGTTATGCACTGAGACAGGTTCTGCTGTAGGTCTCATAGGGGATTGTCTTCTTGTTAAAAGGGAGTTCTTCCCTCTTGTCATCACAAAGTGCTTTCTCATAGGGGATTGTCTGATTGTTGGGGTTCCCTCTCTACTAATATCGTGGGGTCTTTACCATGCAATTTGAACACTCTCAGATGACAATTGCTGTGAACTGGTACAAAATCTGGGACTGTAGATTTTGACCGTGTGAGCTTACAAGCTCTGCACCTCATCTTTTGTTGAAGCAACTCATACTTATGATAACTGAAATCTGACCAAAAAACAATCTGCTCTGTCAGTGTTTTATTGTAGGTGCGCTGTGCTAAAACAGTGAAGACCCCTGTTCAGATGAGTGTATTTGTATGATTTAGTTGCAGGTAGAGAAAGTATAATTGGCTGTATAAGGCGAATTTCTGTTGACCAAGCTTTCTGGAAGGGGATCTCTTTCCAGGAGACAATAGTTTCAAGATTTAGAAAAACAGCACCAAAGAATTAATTTATAACTATAAGACCAAATTATTATAGCTGTACAAACAAATATGCTTAAGGAACTAATCTAACGAGTCAGACGTACTATATATAAACTGGGTCACTTAGATTTATTGAATGTCTATGGGTAAAATTATTTGTACTTATTGTGAGTTTAAAGACTTTGTACTATGTGTGCTTCTTTTTATATATGGATATATTATAAACACAGTCCTATCAATATTACTGAGTTGCATAAATACAAAATAACACCTAGTTATGTTTCGCTTGTTTAAACTTGCACAAACCTTCTTCATTTCGTAAATGGCTTTTATTTAAAATGTATCTCCTGAGTCAGGTTTGCAGATATGGTACATAAACACCTAGATGTACTTTGTTGCAATCTTATTCAGAGGAAAACAGTTGGTTTGCTTTGTCATTCATGAGTAAATGCTAATTAGATTCAGGTCCTACAAAAGATGTTTTCTGTGCTTGATGCTATTTTCTCAATCTTGTTTATGAAAGTCCTTCATACTGATCTTGTATTTCTCTTTAATCATGATGCATTTTAGCCTGTCTGCTTGTCTTAAAAAGCACAATTTAAAATTTTGCAATCAAATCCTGTGAGCAATCCTTAGAAATGCGCCTTATCGCAGACAGCTGTGTTTAGCATCAGCTTGGTGTCTCGGTGAAAAGGTTATACTAAAATCCTATTCCTACTGTACATCTGTGACTTCCAGTCCGCATTGCCTCCGGGTCCCATTATCCAGCCATGATAACATTTAGCCTCTGCCTCACCTCTCCTGCCTCCGCTCATTTCTGCTGTGATTATGAGCTTGTGCCTCCCAGACAGCGTATACATGAGTAAATCACAACTAGACTGTGGTAATTTGTTTATGGCTAATTTCATGCAACACAATAAAACACAGTTTGAAGGTCACCTAGTTATAATTATAACAGTTTATTGGTGACTGGGTTTATAAACTAAAACTCATGTTTACGGGTTCTTTTGGAGGTAAAAATAAACTAAAGGTCAAGTGTGTTTAAAGCACAGAAAAAGCAGCAAGAGGGGTGTCATTAACGTATTAAAAAACTGGATCTTCTTGCTCTTTGCCTTTGGCACTTGTTTTAATTTGGAAGGATGAAGTGACAATAAAATTGGCAGTAAGTGCACTGTCGCCTCACAGCAAGAAGGTTTTGGGTTCAGGCCCTGTTGTGTGGAGTTCATGTGGTCTCCACATTATCTGGGAGCTCCGACTGTTTCTTCTGCCATCAAAACATAGAGAAACTTAGAATCTGCTAAATATGGTGATCTTCATCTTGTTTGCAAGATAGGAAGAAATATTTTTATGAATTTTCTGGATGCAAGCGTTATGTGTCAGTTATTTAGTCCAGAGACTCAGTGCATTCATAATGTTGGAAAGCTGTAGGTACCTCCAAAAGCTGATGGTTTGCACCGCAGCTTCTCTGACACTGATGTGCAAGGTTGTGTGAATGGATAAATGAGAAACATATTGCAAAGGGCTTTGTAGAACTAGGTTAAAGGAACCTGTTAGCGTGTAGAACATTCACCCTGTAGCTATATGTATTTTTTCATTTAGTGGCGATGTGATTTTTCTATACGTTTTATGCTGGCCTTCAGTGTACCCTTACAACCTGCTGACATTGGTTTATGGGGTTTTTGAACTCATTTACATTTTTTTTGCCTTAGATTTGTATAGCTAACAATTCCAGGTTGAAGGTTGTCTTATGTATTTAGCATACACTTTATTATTGTGAATTATCTTTTTCTGAACCTGGAAGCATTCTCACAGAAAAGGCTCCACCTAAGAATGCTGCTCAACTTTGCTTTAACATTGCAATTACTTGCATTTTGGACCTTCATAACTTGCTAAAGTTGTGTAGGAGTCAGTTAAATATCCTGGAAACATACTGCTCTAGAGGTCACCACATCATTTAAGTGCTATTTTTGTGCAATCCACAGTAATGACTTTTTTTTTTTCTGGAAGCTTTCCAGGCACTTTAGTTCACTTCAAACTGCAGGTAAAAGTGTCTCAAATCCAATTTTTAAAAAAATCTCTGCTCTTTTTATCTCTCTTTTAATAACAGTGTGAACAGCACACATCGTTTCGATTTGACTTACACTATATGGACAAAAGTATTGGGCCACACCTCTTAATCACTGTGGTCAACGTGGTCATCATTTAGTCCCATTCCCATGAGTGTATAAAATCAAGCACCTATCCATGCAGTCTGTCTTTCCAAACATTTTTGAAAGAATGCGTCATTCTAAAGAGCTAACTGAATTCCGATGTGGTACTGTAATAGGATGCGAACTTTGCAACGAGTCAGTTCGTGAATATTTTCCCTTCTAGATATTCCACTATCAGCTGAAAGTGGTATTATTGTAAAGCGGAAGTATTTAGGAACAATATACACTCAGCCACAACTTGGCAGACCACATAATGTTAGAGAGCGGGGTCACCGAGTGCTGAGACGGATAATGCGTAAAAGTAACCAGTGCACTGCTGACTCAGTGGCTGCAAAAGCCAAAACCTCCTCTGGCATTAACATCAGCACTGAAACTGTGTTTCAGGAGTTTCATGGCATCGGTTTTCATGACCAAGCAGCCGGATGCAAGCTTCGCATCACTGAGCATAATGCCATACTGCCAAGCATTGAATGGAGTGGTGTAATTTGGGCCACCACTGGACTCTGCAGCAGTGGAAGCATGTTCTGTGGAATGATGAATTGCAAATCTGGGTTTGGTGTGCCAACTGTAAAGTTTGATGGAGAAGGAATAATCCAATGAGGTTGTTTTTCTGTGGCCTCTTAGTTCCTGTGAAGGGAAATCTTAATGCTTTCAGCTTACCATGATTTGGAAAATTTTATGCTTTCAACTTTGTGGGGAAAGTTTGGGGAAGGCCCTATTCTGTTCCAGCATGACTAAAGCATGGTGGGATAAGTTTGTTGTGATGTGTAAGAACCTGACTGGTCCACACAAAGCCCTGACCTCACCCCCAACAAACACTTTTGGGGTGAACTAGAAGGAGATTGTGAGCCAAGCCTTCTCGTACAACATCAGTGTCTGACCTCATAGATGTTGTTTTAAATGAATGGGTAAACATTCCCACAGACACACTCTAAAACCTTCTAGAAAGCTGTTCCAGAAGAGCAGAAGTTGTTATAGTTGCAAAGCGAGATCAACTCCATATTAATGCCTATGGATTAGAATGGGATGCCATTATAGCTCATGTAAGTGTAATGTATAGGTAGCCCAGTATTTCTGTCCATATTATGCACTTCTATATGTCGTCCTAATTTAGATACACATATGACTTTTGTAATCTGACCTCAGTCTGAACAGGCATATCTGAATTTGTGCAAATTTTTTGACACTCAACAGTTCCCACAATTCTAAGCCAGCAGGAGTGATGTGAAAAACAAATATGGCAGGCAGCTGCTCTGTCATGGAGAATTGTTGCTGCCTTTTTGTTCTGTCTTTCACAGGAGGCTGTTGTGGTGTTTGGGGCATATTCATGAGTACACTTTTATGTGTCCTTGACCAAAAGCTGCCTTTAATTAGAATCAATCCCCACTGTAGAGCTTTAACAGTGATGGCCTCTAGCTTATACTGTATGAGTACAGTTTTCTGTTTTTTCAAGCCTGATTTTAGTTCTGAGAATGAAAACAAGGAGAAAGGAAGGAGAGGTGTAGTGAAGGAGATTCATGAAAGAGTAAGCTCCCATGCCTTATATCATTCCTCTTTCCCGCTCTCTCTCACCCTCTGTTTGTCTCTCTCACTCAGCCATTCTAACTCCTTCCACCTTGCCTCCCCACAACCTAAATCTTCTCATTTAGATTATCCCTACCACAGTGAGTGTAACTCAGTAGAAATGGAAAGTTTTCATGGGTCTCTCTCTCTCTCTCCCCCCCTCCCTTAATCTCCTCCATGTACATGACACTAATACAGAGACTGATATAAGCCCCCCTGCCTCTCTCTATGACATTTATCACTGTGCTTCTTAATGCAGGCAGGCTGCCTCTGTTGATGAGAAATAAGGATGACAAGCATGGCCTATTTTCTAGCTAACGATAGTCTTTGCTTTTTTCCACTTTTTTGGGAAAATATGCTTGCAGAAAAGTGTTTACCAAAGCATCTCTTAAGGCACTTGACAAGAACTTGACATTCATGTTGATCATGCATCTGGCACATTTTAGTCAGAGCTGATGGGATCCATTAGTGTTTTAGATCATATAAAATGATTTCAGACAGTGCCTGCAGAAACAGTAAATTGGATAAAAGAACACAAAATATAAATACACTCTTAGCATTTTAAGGCATTCAACATCTTGGTGTCTTGATGAAATCAAATATGTTTACCATATTGATTTACTTGGGACTTTAACAATTTACCATGTCCTGCCAAGCCTAATTGTGTTAAGTGATAGTAACAAGTAACAAGGAATCTAAAATTAGGTTAAAAATTACATTTATGAACCATGCCTATGAAGGAGCAATTATTTTCATGAAAGGAATTGTCAAATATTTTGAGGGAAATACTTAAATTATCAGAGAGGATGCTTAGTTTACATGTACTTACATTTATGTAGTGCTTTTATAGTCGTGTTGACCACTCAAAGCACTTTTAACTATATATTTAATCACTTTATGTGTCATATATCCTTGGCCAGCTTAACCTAACATGCATGTCTTTGGACTGTGGAAAGAAGCAAGGGTACCTGAAGAGAACCCACACAGGCACAGAGAGAACATGCAGCTTCCTGCAGAAAGGCCCCAGTCAGGGTTTTACCCAGAAATTCTTTTTGTTATAAGGGAACAGTGCTAACCACGCCATCACTATTGCCACCTACAGTATGTATGGTTACACAGTATATTCAAGCCAAGTCAAGTCAAGTAGAGCCATGCCCAATCTAATGTATAAAGAACTACAGTACACCCATATGAATACAATAAAAGCATGGGTTACTCTCTCAAGATTCTTAAAAGAGGGGAAGGATTTGATTTTAGCTAAAAGTCTCAAATGTGTAAAAGGTAGCCTTGACATCAGATGTAATCTGTAAATCCAGTTTCAAAGAGGACTCACAATTATACCAAGATTCTTTACATGCGGTTTACAATATGAAGCAAGAGATCCAAGAGAACAAGTAACATTTGTAAATTAAGCTGACCAATGGTCAGCATGGTTAAAATCGAAGGATTTCCATTTTATTTTTATTAGCTGTGAAGAAATTCTATGAAGCCAAGATTTAACTTTATCTGAACAACATCTTAAGGGCTTGATTAAGCAGTCAGAGTCTGGTTTCAGAAGTAAGCATATCTGAGTGTCATCAGCATACAAGAGATAGGCAATATTATGCTTTTTAAATATGGATCCAAGGGGCAGCATGTATAATGAAAATAAAATTAGGTCCAAAAGAAATCCCTGCAGTACACCACAGGTCAAAGAGGCCACTTCAGAACAAATAAAAACTATGATAGAATAACTATTTTTTACTTACTCGCAATTAACTCCAGTGACATTTATATTCTGGTGGTTGCCCACCACCTCATAGTAATTACTGGATTCCAATGTGTGTGGTGTGTGGTATGGATAATTCACAGCATGAATGGCCGCCAGGGAGTAATGAGCGTGGTTGAAAAATGAGTCTAAATAGAATCATGATAATACTGAGAGAGAAATATAGAGAAAATTATAAGAAGTTGTACTGTGTCTTTGTAGATTTAGCAAAAGCATATGATAGGGTGTCAAGAGAGGAAGTGTGGTACTGTATGTGAAAGTCAGGAGTAGCACAGAAGTATGTGAAGGTGGGGCAGGATATGTATGAGGACAGTGAGACAGTGGTGAGGTATGCAGTGGGAGTGACAGATTGGATCAAGATGGGGGTGGGACTACATCAGGAATCAGCTCTGAGCCCCTTCTTGTTTGTTGTGGTGATGGACAGGTTAACAGATGAGGTCAGGCAGGAGTCTGCTTGGGCTATGATGCTTGCAGACGACATTGTGATCTGTAGTGAGAGTAGGGACGACATGGAAGAGAGCCTGGAGAGGTGGAGGTATGCACTGGAGAGAAGAGAAATGAAAGTCAGTAGACGCAAGACAGAGTACATGTGTGTGAATGAGACCGAGGCAGGTGGAGGTGGTGAAGCTGGATGAGTTTAAATACCTGGTCATCCGTCCAAAGCAAAGGACAGAGCACATAAGAGATGAAGAAAAGAGTGCAGGCAAGGTGGAGCGGGTGGATACAAGTGTCAGGGGTGCTTTGTGACAGAAAGATAGCAGCAAGAGTGAAAGGGAAGGGAATAGTAGTGAAGTCTGCCTATGATGTATGGTTTGGAGATGGTGGCACTTACAAAAAGACAGGCAGCAGAGCTGGAGGTGGCAGAATTGAAGATGTTGAGATTTTCACTGAGAGTGACCAGGATGGACAGGATTAGAAATGAGTACATCAGAGAGAGACAGCTCAGTTTGAACAGTTTTGAGATAAAGTCAGAGATGCAAGGTTGAGATGGTTTGGACATGTGCGGATGCGCGATAGTGGATCTATTGGACACAGGTTGTTTAAGATGGAGCTGCCAGGCAGGAGAAGAAGATAGAGACCATAGAGACATGTAGTGAGGGAGGACATGCAAAGAAAGAAAGAAAGAAATCAATCAATCACTCAATCCTTTATTTGTCCTGCAATGGCGAAATTTCAAATCCTCCACTCTGTTGATGTTATTCATATACAGTTTAACATGCAGTTTTGAATTATGCACACACATCACAAACAGAACTCAGTAGACATGAATGGAGAGGTGACAGAGTGAGAAGGGCAGCCCGTGAAGTCACCAGGGGAGCAATGTAGGGAAATGAAAATGTATCCTAAACTATACTTCTCACTTGATTTAATGTCATTAAACACAATAGTGATTAGTTTATCATCTCAAACATAAATTTCAAGTCCTATTTAATATAACACAATGTTTATCTTATAACTTTTACCTTGTGCCTGACAATTGTAGTTTTCTTAGTTTCTTAGTGAGCCTTCACATCATGTGTGGCTTCAAACAACCAAAATGGTGATGGCCAATATGCCAAGGCTCTAAAATAGGAGTCCACAAACCAATGGGTGGCATCTTTATTACATTGTGTGGTCTGTTTTTTGGTCTTTTTTAGCTGAAGATGAATAATCTTTAAGTATTTTTCCCACAGAGCCCATCCCGTTTTGAAATTCAAAAAATACCCATGACCTTCATGGTCACTATTGCATGATAGTTTTTTTTGGGAGGAATTTTTGCAAAACACTGCTCTGTTGTGTGTGTGTCCATTCAGTTTTACTAAATCTGTGTTCAGCCAAATAGATGAAAAATAAAATAAAAAATACGGAGAAAGACATTGAGATTTTTATAAAGAATGGTCCATTTAAGTTAAAATTGTTCTGTAAAAAAAGGTGAGTTATGCAGACATAAAATCCCTGTGTTTCACTGGCAGCCAATAGGTGTACTGTATGTGTCAAGTTGAACCTATTCAACACCACCACATAACCTTTCAGACACGCAGTCATTTTTGGTAATCTGACAGCAACATTACATGTGCGGGCTTCATGTTTCAATGAACTTTTCATGTTCTCTAAAAGTCAACAACAGTCTTACTAAGATGGACAATATTACTCTACATGGCACACGTCTGAACAAACACAGTCACTGAGTTGGTTTCTCATGCTTCTTAGGGAGTTGCTTAGCTTGCTGGAGACTGCCCCTAAAAGAAAATACATGCACATAATATTGTGTGATCTCACCAGCTCCATTTTATGTTGCAATAAAAATTAACCTCCAGAGACCCTACAACCCCATGTGGGGACATTTCAATTGGATTTTTGCAACACTCTGCTCAACATAGACCTGTTGCATCCCATGCATCCAAAACAAGAGCTCGAGTCTCAGGAGGTTAAGAAATTGGTCTTGTGCATTTTGATGTATTTTCACAATTCCAAATCCAGAAGAGTAATCTGTCTCTCAATTTACACCCGTGTGTAGTGTGTATTAGTCTTGGGGCAGCTTGCTCAGCTGCAGCACCATGTAGCACACACGCACACACACTCACACACACATACACGTCCTGCTCTTAGTGAGAGTTGTGGAGAGAACTAAACATTCCAACATGTGGTTAAACTTTATTAGAGTCGGTGCTGACAGTGCTTGACTGCAAGTACAATTGCTGAAGGAAGTGAGAAATATTACCATAAAAGTGATTTATGTCCGAATGACAGAATGCCATCGCTTTAACAGATTGATGAAGCCAGCAGTTTTATATATCTTAAGTCTGAAAAGGGCAAAAGTGAACAAGATGGCTGCCATCCTGCTGTCAAACAGGCAACAAAGTTCTCACACACAAGATGATTTCTGTTTAAATATCAACCGCCACCCCTTAGCTTTGGACTTGGAGAGAAAATTGGAAAGATAATCATACCGCTCCTGCATTTGACCTCGGACTTAATGAAAAATGAACGTGCCAGCTCTAATGGGCCTTTGTAGGAGCATTGTTCTTTATAGCCTATAGAGCGTAATAGATTTTTAAGCACTTGATTAACAGAAGGATGGCAGCCACCAAAGACCTTCCACCAAAGGCCATTATTCAGCCGTCTCTCACTCAGGCACTTGATAAATGCTGCTAATGCTTAAAATATAAATGGCACAATAAATATAAATAACACTTTGGCCCACATGTTGTGCTTCTATGCCAATCTGTAAGTTTGCAAAGAGAGAGAAAACTAGGACAGGGAAAGTTGGATTCATCATCCTTAATGCCTTCTGTCACTTCAATTGGATATTACCAGACACTGTCCCCTAATTTAGACATCATATCCTGTCCCAAGAGCCCCGCCTCATTCGTCCAGCCCGTCTGTCTCACCCTGGCATAACCCTAATGCATCCCCATGTGAGACCAAAGCAAGTGTGTTTGAAATCAAACTGAGACCTCTCCTTTTATCTCCCTTCTCCTCTTGTTTGCTCTCCTCTCGCTCTCTCTCAACCAAAACCTCCTTCCTAGTGCCTTTTCTCTCCTCTTGCTCAATTCCTCTCCTCTTTTATCTCCACGTTTTTTCTCCTACACCCTCAGAATGAACAATTTGTATGAATCACAGGCTCTCTATCCAGGCTCACTTATAGTGACATCCCCCCACTGGTTTTGTTAGCAGAACTCCTACTCGCTAGCTCCATACAGATCATTATTTGATGTCCAATGTGATTTTGCTGAAAGAAAAAAGAATGTCATTGCCTCAGTGGTGCTGCCCTGGCACGTAACCCCACACTATGCTTATTTCAGCCAACCTCAGATTGTTTGATTGGCATTCGCTGCTGTGTTTGCCAGGAGTGCTGGCAGAACATTGCTGTTATTTGCATAAAACAGGAAGGGGTTCAGATTTCCCTGCTGTTCTGCATGCCACTGCCCTTGCTGTACCCCAAAGAAATATCTGAATGTAATTCACGGGGGAAAAAAAGATAAACACGTTAGCTGGCCTTCTGCAGTTTTGCACTTGGACTCAACACTTCTCCTTGCCTGGTTTGAGACTCTCTTCTCTCCACTTTTTAGCCCAGCATGAATCCTCTTGTACAAATCCTACACTATCTGAGACCGACCTTTTTCTCTTTTATATTCCTGCAGAGGATCCTCTTAAATATGTCCTGGTATGAGTCTTGCTCCTCAGTGTGAACCTTTTACCTTTGTGTGCTGCTGATCAGTGAGATCTGGACTTGGTCCTGGGTTGACAGCAGGTGATCACTCTGCCCTGTGGTTTAGCTGGCTGACCGATAAGGGAGGCAGGGGAACGAAGCAGTACAAGTAGAGGATAGGATAAGAAGTAGGAAGAAAGGGTATAACCACTAGGTATGATTGAGGATGGGAAAAAAACGGAAGATAAAAATGAAACGACTTGAGGGAAGTTGAACATCTTGGCACTTTATTGACATGACTGTGTGCTTATTTAACCTTTTACATGTAACCCCTCTGCTTGTCTGTCCTGTGTGTCTGCCTCTGCGTCTGTGTGTAGCTTTGCTGGGCCTAAACCTCTAACCCATGGCAAAGTCAGGACAGTACTCAAAACAAACCACTTTTTTTTCTAAATCTTCCTCTCATTTTTGTTTCAATCTTCAACTGAAACAAGAGTGGAGGGGCAAACCTGGCTCACACCAACGTGAAGTATAGAACAAAGGACTGTTACAGTAGTAAAGCCCTTTCCCCAGCTGGCAAAGTGGTGGGGGGGGGGCGACAAAAACTGAAGTTCCAGCAGCTGGACTGAAATGTATATAGAATAAAATGTCTGCAAAATGCAGCTCAACGTGCCGCTGGGAGAGAATGAATGAGTCCCATTCAGCCTGATCCCAGCAATGAGTGACTGCACCCTTACCAAGGGATTACACTGAGAAGAACATTACCACACACTTGTAAGAGGATTGTAACACACGTAGAAGACGACACTGCTACTATCACTACAGCACACTCACAATACAAGAAGAACTGTGAATACCTCCTCCAAAACCGCCATCATTTCCTTCCTTTTTCCTTTCCTCCACCCATTTCTCCATCCCTCCTTCCAACCCCTCCATCCCCTCTGCAGAAGCCTTGGAGGATCCGTCCAGTGCTGGTGTAGTGGCAGGTGCAGTAATCGGCTCCCTTCTGGCGCTGCTATTGGTTGTTGCACTCATTGCCGTCCTCCTGACCCGCAGCCGCCGGCAGAGGCGCGGGTACCCCAGCAGTGGGGACTCCATTGCAACAGGCAGCGGTGGAAGCAATGGCGGAGACTATGGCAACAAAGCCCGGCTGCTCTTCGGTAGCTCCGGAAACAACAGCAGCAAAAACGGGACTGGCGCAAACAACAACGGGCCCATCTACACATACCGGGAGGGCTGTGATGCCACCGGAACTCTAACAGAGAAGGCCAATGACTACCATCACCATCATCTCCACCATGCCTCAACCGCCAATCCCCCTACTGCCCATGACATCCTTCTCAGCAGTGAGATGGATGAAGCTGAGAGGAGGAAATTTGACCTTGATGACAGCATGGAGGAAGAAGAGGAGCGATACGACAGATTTGGAGGAGTAGGGGGAGGTGGAGACATTCTGCCTCCACCCTATCACGTCCACAGAGGCCATGGTGGTGAAGAAGAAATGGATGTGTACCTTGACGATGACATGGAGTCTCAGCGAGACGGATCTGTTATTTCCCGGACTGCCATTTATGTCTGAGGGCGACGGAGAAGAAAGGAGAAAGGCGACAGCTGAAAACAAGGAAAGGAGATGAGGTGGAGGAAGCAGTGCATCCGAGCCAGCCCCCTTCACCTCTAAATATATCAACATCACCTCCATCAGCTAGACACCTACCTGCTTATCATTCAATCTGATTAAAGAGTTGTCATCAGTTATATCCTCTCAGCCTAACAGTGACTGTATGCTTTTATAAAAGGAGGATTAAATGAAAAATGATAAAAAGTAAACAAAAAGTCCAAATGAAGTTGTTGTTAGGCTGATGAAAGAAAACTTGTGGTGGAAATAGTACACTGTGGCTGAATATGTGACTGTGTTTAACTGTACCATGGAAGCAGATTTGATTCAGTGTCATGGAAAAAAAATACTGCCGAGTGCAAACAAAGGCTATAGTAACTCTGACTGCAATGCTGCTTATTGCTACGTTCTTGTTTCTTCAGCTTTGCTGTGTGATTATGTGCTGAGTGACTAAACTGTTTGTATTTTATACCTTACCAGAAAATGTAATCAGCAAAACCAGAAGCACCATAATCACTATTTTAAAATCACCACTATCCAAAACTCGCCTTCCTGCTTCAAAAGATATATCTTCTTCATTCTGTCGAACAACATATTAAACTGTCTGAAAGACTTCTGTGGATATTGCTGATGTACTGCAGATGCCAGCTCTTCTGACATACCTAAGACTGTACTCGAGCCGTTTTAAAACTTGAAAAGGACAAACTTGCTTCTGTTAATCCCAGAGATGACTTTGTTTGGGCTTACAGTGACTCCAGGTTCCCGCTGCACCCTGTGACACCACCTGGTTTCCTGATGGGTGCCACTGAAGCGAGAGCCACCAAACTGAGTAACATAACAGACTTAACAGTATGTGCTAATGTGTGCCTGGCTGTGGTGTTAATGATGTGCATCATCTATATATTGGGCGCCGTCTCACGATAGCACAGTTGTTGTTATTGTTGTTGTTGTTATAGATCTTGTTGTTGTTGTTCTTACTGTTGTGTAATGGTGTTGATCTTGCTAAGGAAAAGATGCACCGGGACACTTGGGGGTTTCACACAGTTCTACATTGGGCTGGTAATGACTCATTTAATGAATTAAAAAAGAACTGTATCTGAATCAACTTTTTCCCTTTCCAGACTTGCTTTCGTTGTATTTCCTCTGTCTGTATTTCCCCATTTTCTCTTTCTCTTTTTCTATCCATGCCATCTCTTTCTGTTCCACATGAATTCTGAACGATTTGTATATTGTCCTTTCACTCTGTCCCACACGCATTACATCTCTCCCTCTCATTCTGCGCCTTCTTTATTTACATAATGAACGGCTTAGAGCACCGCAATGACTGTGTGCAGGGAGAAGGGGATAACTTGTATTTATATTCCTATCTGGGTCGCATTCAATGAGGGAAAATATTCACCGGCTTTGTTGGGGGCTGCTGTATTTTACGTATTCATTTTCCATGGCCCGCAGAATGTTCTTACACTATGTACCGGATTATTCCATGTTCTGCACTGTGATTGGACAGAAAGACACGGCCCAAGACACATTTCAAGAGAGGATGTGAAAACATTTCAAATTAAATCCTGAACTCTAGAGCCTTTGTTTCTTGCACACTGCAGAAGTACAGGTGATGGTACATGTTTGGATCAAATGAGTGGCACATCTGCTGATGGAGTAGGAATGTTTCACTTGGCAAGAGATTGCCTAATAAATATAAGGTAATGGTGCAAGAGAATTTCTATAACACAAAACTGCATTGGAAAAGTTGCATTTTTTCATTATTTTTATTTTATTTTACTATGTACTTGACCGATTTGAACGGATTTGTTACAACACATTTGCTAATGCATAACAAGAGTTGGAAGCTGACATTGAGCTCATATTTCTGGAACACTTTTGCCTTATTGATTCCAAGGTTTCCCTGCTCATATTTTTTTTTTCCTTTCAGAGAACTAAATGGGTAGTTTTTTTTTCTTATTATTTTTAATTATCTGTTGAATTGCTTGTCTTTATTATGCCAGACTGGTTGTGATGGCACAGTGGGAGGATCTGGACAGGGAAATCTTGCGGAACAGACAGACGCCTTTGGAGATGTGAAGATAGCCTGGTATAGTCGAAAACGAGAGAGAGTGTACAAGGATGCAGTTAAAGCATAATAAAGGAACAAACGTGAGCGATGCTACATGTTTCAGCAGCTGAACTGAGCACATCTTTTGCTTTTCAAGCTCAGTATGCCACATCACAAACATCTACTTGATTACTGTAAACACGCTGTGCTTGATTGGATGCTGCTAGTTTTGCAGTTGAGAGTACAGTGATTAAACAGAAATTAAATAGTTTGGTATTAATAGTCAGTTACACTATAGAGTATTTTAGGTGTGTTGTAAATGTCAACACAAGAAATATTTATGGGAAAGGATCTTAAAAAGGGAATCTTAAAGGAAGGAATGTGATGATCATGGAGTGGTCAGTACATTAAGAGTGGGAACTGTTTACAGAAAGTTATTTTTCAAATTCACATTGTAAATCTGTCCTCTTTCATTATTATGATTTTTTATGTCTAAGTGCTTTGTAAGAGTATATGGTCATGATAATTAAGAACTTATTGTCCAACAATAATTATCTGTGGACTAAAGATCTGAACATGGACTTGTCTATAAACTGAAAGTGGACCTATTTAAAATTTAAATTTAAATTTTTTTGTGGTTTCAAGAAAACTCATTCAGCTCTGCTCCCACCCCGAGTCCTGAGCAGGTCCCTTGTTGTTGATTGTTGTTGAACATTATGCGCTGTGCAGTCTGTTGTTCTGTAAATGAGACAGTCCTATCTGCTATGTTACAATGCATTTCAGTGCAGACAATTCATAAAGCCTCACAGTGTGTTTTGACAAGTTGCCAATTAATCTCAGAAACAGCCAGTGTTATTTTGGTTGTCACACATATCACACGTAATAGGACTTGTTTATTGTATCACTGCAGAAGAGTTTGGATTAAAGTATATTTTAAGTGATTTAAGTGTATTTTTTACTATGCTGGGTGCATGCATGCTCCAAGATCTTTACTTTTAAACTCCGGAGTTCAAAATCCAAAAAAGTCAAGTTTTGATTGAATGTCATCCTTCAAATAAAACATATTACCTAAATCTATCTGTCTAAATCAGTAGTTAAAGACATTTATTTTTAAAATAATTTTTTGTATTTCCCACATGAAAATTAGCTTTTTTCCCTTTAGTGTATAATATGTTAATGATTTTCACCCTGAAAATAACACTTTTTGGAGGCACCCTGTTTCATCCCCCTCCAGCATATTTACCCACTATTTGGCCAATGTACGCCTCAACACATCTTTTCTCCAGGGGGTTCTCACAGCGCCGTAATTTTAAACAGTTGACTGTGATCACAACTTTGGCGCCTAATTAGTCCCAGAGTCTTGTATCATGGATGCGCCCTTAGTGAGAAAAACTCATCATCATTCATAACTTTTGTTTTTGCACAACCCATTTTCAATAAAAGAAAATCTTTGAGACAACTCTCTGTGGAAAAACTGGTAATTAATTAAGCAGAGCTGTATTATTAGTCTAGAAATACCAGACTCCCGCAACACTTAAAAAAGAAAAAAAAATCTCAGCACATTTTACAGCACAATGTAGTGCAGTGCACCTGCTCTGGATGTTTAGCCTCTTCAACTGACACGCCACAGGACCCATTTCTGGTTTTGCTAACTTAAGGAAAAGTACACTCCCTTTATCATAACTATTTCCCTAGTGTTTATACTTTTGCACACAATTACACCTGCCTGTTCAACATGCAATACTTTTGCTTGTGCATTGCAATGCAATGCTCCATTTCTTCTTCTTCTTTCGGTTGCTCCCTTTAGGGGTCACCACAGTGGATCATCTGCCTCTATCTCACCCTATCCCTTGCATCCTCTTCCATCACACCAACCCTCTGCATGTCTTCCTTCACTTCAAACATTAACTTTCTCTGTGGTCTTCCCCTTTTCTTCCTGCCTGGCAGCTCCATCTCCAGCATCCCATGACCAATATATCCCCTGCCACTCATCTGAACATGCCCAAACCATCTTAGTCTTGCCTCTCTGACTTTGTCTCCAATCTTCTCAACTTGCACTTTTCCTCTGATGTACTCATTTCTAATCCTGTCCATCCTGGTCACTCCCAGTGAAAATCTCAGGATCTTCAATTCTGCCCCCTCCAGCTCTGCCTCCTGTCTTTTCATCAGTGCCACTGTCTCCAAACCATACATCATAGCAGGCCTCACTACCATCTTGTAACCTTCCCTTTCACTCTTGTTGCTATCCTTCTGTCACAAAGCATCTGTGACACTCATCTCCACCCAGCAATAATATCTGATTTGTTTCTGGATAACAGAACAAAAAACGTTGCATTCAGACCTGTTATTAAAAGGTATTCTTGTCCAGAAGAAGGGCCTATGAGCTAATGTGATGGCAAGGTATCTGTCATCCAACCGTTAATTTGTCTGTTTGTCACAATTGACAAACATTGCTATTCCTCCTAGAGGATTGGTCAGATTTTATCAAAACCTACATATGGTGCTCACTTCATGGGCCTTAACCCAAATTGTTCTCGAAGTCAAGTTTATGATCATATTTGTTTCACGGGCGCTTTTCCATTTCTGCGAGCATCGCTTCTCCTCCTAGAGTATTGGTCAGAGTTTACTCAAACTTACACACAAATGTTCAGTCAAGTCATACTCCGGTTCAAAGTCACATTTTTCAGATAATGATGGAGTGTTGGGGTGAGAGGACCCAAATGCAGATGCGGAAGGCAGATCAAAATAAACAGAAGGCAAGCCTTTATTGGCTGTTTCGTAAAAGAGGAAGCTTGGAGACAATCAAAGAGCACACATGGAGATCAACAGACAACAAGTCAAGGATGAACAAAAAGATAGGACGCTATATACACACAGACCGAGGAGAAACGAGAAACAGAAGTGAGAGGAACACAGATGACAACAATCAGGGAACATAGGAAGCAGAACTAAACAAAGCGCACAAGACACAAAGGATTACCAAAGTAAAACAGGAACTGCACAAAGACCTAAACTACACAGAAAGGCTCAAGGGCAAAATATAGGGAAGACACAGGGGAGGCAGGAGCACAACCAAAAATGCAAGAACTCAGGAGATTAACTAAAACTTGCCTCTGCTTGAAGCTAAACTCTAAGACACTAAAGCCAAGACAAGAAAGATAAGTCCAAAACCTAAAGATAAAACAGGAAATAAGCAAGAAACAGAACTGAACCTAAAAACAATGATATCTTAAGATAAATTACAGTCTGAACATCCTAAAAATAACAAAACCTAAACACAAAACCTACAAAAAAAAAATGCAGACCATACCACAAGAATCACTTCTCCTCATAATGTCTTAAACTACTGTAGGTTGGGGCTGGTCAAGAACTAGGGCCAACATTAGTTTGTGCAGTACGTCCAACCAACTTCAAGAAACTTATCTCTTTCTTTCTACTCACACATTAAAATAACCTGTGAATTGTGATGAATCAATCATCACTGCTTGACTTAGATGCCATGCAGTTTTGCAAATCAGGGGCTTCTAATCAAGGAAACCTATGCACTGGAAAAGCATCATTCACATATAAATCACATTTTTCATTAAGTCTTACTAAGTAAACCTATTTTGTATTTCTGTGCTTGATTAAGCTAGCAGAAAGAAGACGAGCTAGACGAAAGAGTTTGATCATGATCCACATAGTCGTTTCTTCTTATTTCAAAGTTTGAACATCCTTAATTCCTTTCTTCGCATCCTCCTTAATCCTTCCAACCTGAGATAGCAGAGGAGGCAAGAAAGAGGCAACAGGCGAGAGCAGCTGAGGCAAATTACATGGCATATTACAGAATGGAACACCCTTGCCTCATTTTAAAGTGATATCATTTAAATATGATGTGTTTATAATAACTTATGTATGTACTCTTAATTCAGTTCAGTGTGTCTTAATTTGAGAAACATGTACAGATGCAGACATGGATTCATGATTTATTTATTTATTTTTTTTGATCAAGACAAAAGAAACTCTTAAATGTAGAGTCATGCTTCCATTATGGTATGTATTTTCCACCGGTGTGTCACGTCTGTTCAATAGATCACAGCTTTTTCAGTAAGCCTCCTCTCTCCTCCAGATGCACTAAGAGATCCTTCAAGATGGTGCAATGAGTTCAATTTCCGGGT
Organism: Etroplus canarensis; assembly: GCA_015106775.1. Classification (NCBI taxonomy): domain Eukaryota; kingdom Metazoa; phylum Chordata; class Actinopteri; order Cichliformes; family Cichlidae; genus Etroplus; species Etroplus canarensis. The sequence continues at coordinate 10,192 of VUQH01038707.1, read as the reverse complement.
CACAGGTAGGAGGACCGAGGAGGTGAGCAGACACAAAATGGAGAAATGAGAAAAGCCCATTGCTTTTTCACCTGCGTGAAATGTGATCTCAGTTCAAATCAGACAACCTCCAGAAATCTCACTTCAAATGTTGCATTCTCTTTGCATTTGCACTTTGTAATAGTATGTGTTTTTCATCAACCAGATACAGATCAAAATTTTTTACCAGATGCAAAAAGTCTGGTACCTTCACTCAAGAAAATAAATTTTGACAGACACATGCTTTTTAATCAGGATAGCATTCTGTCAGATTTTTCTCAGTAATAGCTTTTTACTTAGTGAAAGCAGAAATTCAAGAGAAGGAATTTTGACATTTTTGTTACCCCAACTTAGAAGATGGAGAAGATAGAAAGCAGAAGTTTAAAAAAATAACAAATTAAACAGTGTTTAAGATAATTATCTATTTACAAAATATATAATTATAATAGATATGATTTAATCATCTAAAAATAAAACAATATGACTTCCTTTTTATGTAAAAGGCGAATCAGCCTATTCTTGCAGCCTGTCCAGGGAGTTTAAAATGGGCTCATGCTTGTGTCCCTCTCTGATCTTTAGCTTGCCACCCCATCTCATATGGTGTGTGTTCTGGGAGGTCGTGGTCCTGAAAGCAACCCCTGTAAAGTCTTGTCCTTGCTGCTTTGCTAAGCAAAGGATGCTGTAACAGGTCACTTGGTTCTGTCAGACGGAAAGAGACTGGAACAGAGGGAGGGGAAGGATGGAGAATGAGGGTGGTAGCACAGTGCTCCATCTGGGGAATACCAAATAGGCCTGAAGTGAGGAGAGAGAAAGGAAGACTTTTTCTTCTCAGATCAGAGACATTGAGAGACGGAAAAGAAAAGACAGAACAGCAACTGAAATCTCAGCCCCTGCAGAGAGGATGAGACGACATCTCCAGGTTTTTCTGTAAACCACCTGAGACCGAAAACATTTGAAACACTGTCATTTATTCACCATCAAGCTTGGAGTTAGAGATGGGCAGATTTGTTACTTGCGGAGCCCAATTGGTTGGCTGCATCATAAAGACGGCAGTGTGTGTGAAACGAATAAGAGATTGGCAAGATGGGATTTACAGCACTGGCAATGAAAGCTTGAGGTGCGTAGGAAGCCTCCGAGGAGTCTTTTTGAGTACTATGCCACCACTCCACTTGGCGATTGGCAGCTTCCAACCAACAACAACTGACAGTCCTTTTCAACCCGGCCAATTAGTGAAAAAAGCCTGTTCTGTTTAGCTTTCCTCAGTGCAGTCTATCTGCGACAGATCTTTTTAATTGTAAAGAAATGTTCAGCAGTCCTCCAGAGACCCCTGTGCAGGGGCGGAATTGTATATATTCTCCTTTTTCATATTCCCTCTCTCTTTACTTCTACTTTAGCACCCAGTACAAGCTGTTCCCTGCATGTTTAATTCACTAGAAGGCATAAAAGTGTTCTGCATTATCTCTCTCCACTTTGCTCTGAAGGAAAAGGACGACGGCAAGATAGAAAGAAGGCGAGGGAAAGGGATAGAGGGGAATGGAGTAAAGAGAAAAGGAAGAAGAAGAGGCCTATTAGTTATTGAGCTTGGCTTTTCTTGTTAATCCAGTTAAAGCCAAGCCTCTGCCAGGCCAGCTGAGACTTCAGCAGATGTGAATAAAGTTTCTTCCTCCCAACACTGGTTAGAAGAGATCTCATTGTGCTCTGTAACCAATTTACTTAACGCTGTGCTGTCCTGCTTTCCCGCTTCTCCAGATACCTTCCTCCTCTCCCACTGTGCTGCTCTTGCAGTGTTGTGCGCTATACTTAGGGATGTAATTTGTCATGGCTTTTTTTTATGGCCCAGGTTATTTCAGCTTCTGGGGATGTGTGCTCACATGAATTGCCATTTATTTCACAATCACTTGTTTTTTGGCATGCTGCAAATTTTCAATGAATTGAGTTTATTTCCTCCACCTGTATCTTTCCTTTTGCATGCCTTTTAAA
>VUQH01038705.1:0-19762 GCA_015106775.1 Etroplus canarensis | reverse complement strand
AATATATATATATATATATATATGTATACACAGTACCATACTGTATCATCCCTATCCCTGAACAAAATTAAAATTAAATTAAAAATTAAATTAGACAAAGTCTAATTTAATGACTTGACTTTAATAGGGCTGAAGTAGCAGTACTGCTTTTGCTTTGTGTGTATGATCTAATGATGGACCCAGCTATAAGCATGTCTGCAACTCTGCGTGAAGTCTGACTTACTGCTGTTGTTTGGCACTGGTGAGTCTTAACAAACTGCGCTGAACTTTTCAAATTAAAATTACTCTCTAACTTTATTTGGATTAACAAACTTTTCCATTGAAACTGCAATTAAACGCCCCTCGCAGTGCTCATAATTGCCTGACGCATGTCGCACCTAGTGTGTTACACAAAATGTTCTGGAGGTCATAGACGTGGAACAACTAATTAAATGTATATTACTACAGGTCCTGCTCTCCCTTTTTTACTTTCAGCCTTCGCTCATTAGAGGTTTAGTTAGGATTTATTACTGGTACTATTTTGGAATATAGCACACACTGGAAACAAATTTGGGGTGTCTGCCTTTTCACCTTGAGGGTCACAAGCAGTACCATGTCATCACTGGTTCCCCTTGTCACCCACACAAAGGGCTCTGCTTCATGTCCCCATTATGGGACTGCATTAAGACTTAGACAGTCTGTATATGTGACCTCGGTTCAACATTAAGAAATTACTGTCATTGAGCTTTTACAATAGGGTTGACAGTAGCATTAGTAAAATGTTGTTTGAATATATTGTGTCTATAACATGGGCTTCTCCAAACAGTTCCAGTCATTAAATGTACACTTGGCAGATTTTGAACCTAAAGCGACCAGGGCAGCCATACAGTGTTGATAGTACACCCCATGATACAATAGCAGCAAAGACTTGAAGTCACTGGTACCTGGCCCTGTAACAGCGAAAGGTGCCTAGTTCAATTCCAGGTGGGGACATGGAGGGTTGTGCCAGGAAGGGCATCTGGTGTAAAACCTCTGCCAAATTTGTAATGCAAGTGACTCTGCTGTGGAGAGCCCTTGGGGAAAATACAAGGGAGCCGCTGAAGGTATTTATTCTCATAGTGTTAGGGCAGCCATTCTCAAACTTCAGACTGCCCACTTTGAAATGTCAAGATATTCTGCGGCCCACCCAAACTGTAGTTACAGGCAACTTTGATCATCACACAAGCTGAAAATTAAGTACTTCCTTTGTGTTTTCATTCATTCCTTTTGATCTTCTGAAGATTTATTGATTTAGTTATTTATTTTTTGTTGGACTTGGTTCTTTATTGACATTTATTTCCCAATTTATGTTATTTCCAGCTAAGGACTCTGTACGGTCATGAAAAACTAAGTACACCCCACGACTCAGTGATTTGTGGAACCACCTGTAGGAGCAATAACTTTAGGCAATCGCCTGTGGAGGAATATTGTTCCGCTCTTCTTTACAGCATTACTTCAGTTCATTGTTGAGTTCAGATATAATTTTATGCACAGCTCTCTTAAGGTCCCACCACAGCATTTCAGTCAGGTTGAGGTCTGTACTCTAAATGGGTCATTGCAGCACCTTGACTCTTTTCTTTTTCAGCCTGTTGTTGATTTTCTGGTATGTTTGGGATCATTGTCCTGTTCTATCATCCAGTTTTGGCGAAGATTAAGCTGTCAGATACATGGCCTTACATTTGAGTCTATACTTTGGAGTACAGAGGAGTTCATGGTTGCCTTAATGATTGCAAGTCGCCCAGGTCCTGTGGCTGCAAAACAAGCCCAAATTATCACCCCTCCAGCAATGTTCCCTCGAAGCTGCGCGCTTGCGCATTCTCACACTGCCCCCGCATCCAGGCACAGCAAATCTATGCAGCGCGCATGCAAGCGCGCAGCTTAGAGGGAACGTTGCCCTCCACCACTGTGCTTGACAGTTGGCATGAGTTGTTTGTGCTCTTTAGTTTTCACCAGTTGTGGCACTGTGCATTATGGCCAAAGATCTCCATTTTGGTCTTGTCTCTCCAGAGAGCACTGTTCCACAAGTCTTGTGGTTTGTTCAGTTTCAATATTACTAACTTAAGCCACGCTGCTTTGTTCATTTTTTTTTACAGAGAAAAGGCTTCCAAACAAGCCATACTTGTTCAGGCTTTCTCTAAATGTACTGTTATAAACATTTACCAGGCTAGCTGATATCTGCAGAGTCTAAGATTTCGTTTTTGGATTTTTTTTTGTAGTTTCCCTGAACGTTACACTTTCTGACCCTGGGGAGATATTACAAACTTCAATGTACCAGACCGGCAAACAGCCAAAACCTAGGATTTTAATGAGGTGGTTACATGTCAATCAATCAAGTGCTTTTGATCGGCAGCACTCGGTTGCGACTTGCCCTGCTAATTGCTGTGGAAGCAGCAAGGGGGTACTCAGTTTTTTTCACAGAACTTCATAGAGTCAACAACAATAAAACCAGTACACCCACATCACTCAACGGTTTGTAGAATATGGTTGTACACCATCAAGGTCTTCGTTTTTTGTTTGTTTGCTTTCTGTTTTGTTTGACCATACTGGATGAGATGGTAAAGTCGTCAGCTTATGCTAGAACAGGCATAGCAAGCTTTCTTAGCAAGGTGTATTCATCTTTCAATGTGATATTCAGTTTTTTTGGTTAGAAAAGAGAAAGTAGAAAGCAAAATTTACTTTCTCACTGAAAAATTGAACTCCCAGCTTGTTAGAGTATCTTTTAATGCAGCCTAAAGTTGAACTACAGTGAACGGCACCTACCTGTTGGACAGTGACCGTGCCTCTAATGAGGCAAAACTCCAACCTTTATTGGAATTTAAAGCATGTATAAAAATTGAAACCACAACTCACAATTGTCATGAAGGAGAAAACAGAGACAAAAATGGTTCTTGTGTGAACAGGCTGTAAACATATTCATTTCTGTGTCTACAGACACTGACACACCTCTAGTGTTCATTAGTGGAACTTCCAGTTTTGACACTGTGTTTTTGTGAACCAGAGGGCACTGCTTTGGCTATGTTATTAACAGATAGCATAATGCAAGGAAGAGAAGTGCCATAAGTGCTAGGTGAAGTGCAGATGTCAGCCATGCCAAAGTCTCCCATATGAATGCTAAAAATAGAGGCGAAACCCTTAAGAGAACCCGGTAAGACAGACATTTTCTTTCTTTATACCTGTCTCATGTATACTAGCCTAATGACCTGATGGCAGGTTTGATAGGAAGCACAAGACGTATATTACAATCAGTTTATGTTCAGTTGGTTAAAGAGCATTATCCACAGCACTGTAGAAAGACCACAGAGTGGAAGAGTGGAAAACTTACAGCAGATGCAGAGTCGGAGGTCAGAAGAGTAAAAGTCAATGTCCTCACGTCTTATGTCATACCTAGGAGTGCAACCCCTGTTTAAAAGTCAGCCTAGCTTTTCCTGTCCTGACATCTGAAGGCCATCCGAAGGAGCAACACGTTACCTTCACTCCAGCCGTCACCAACACAACATCATCAGCTTGAGGTGAAGACCATACAGGTTTCATCTATTTTTACCCTCTTTGGATGAGTAAATCAATCCCTGCCTCTCTGTACGTGTTTGCCTTTTTAAAAATGTTTTACTGATATAGCATGCCAAGCATAAATTCATTGACCAGTTCTCACATATTTCATTAATTGAACTTGTTAAAGTTGCAGCAGAATGTGTGTATGATGTTCAGGTGCAGTGTGCAGAGTCTAAATCCACGTTAAAGATGCTAAATTTATCTTTCAACCTCAAAACTATCATTTTCCTGTAAATTACATTCAGAGCAGCAGCTTTCTGCACAGTCACGTGTTTCTTACTATTTGGTTTTCTGGTTTTACTTCATTTTCTTCTTTCCTATAGCAAGATTTTATCCCCATGTTGTTTTTTTTCTTTATTTTTCCCTAATATTTATCCTTCCTGTCAAACCGCAGCCATTCTGCATTTGGGTTATATAGCTTGAATTAGAGAAGCATGGATTTACGCACACAGGAAAGATAAGGGGACATTTTTATGGCACGACCAGCATTTTAGAGGTGCGTATGCAAGTCGAAGACCCATTTTTAGACTGCAGACATGGATGGAAAATTGGTGTAAGCTACTATAACCTGGGTTGTAACATTTTAAGGCCTCACTGCTTTTCACTGAAACACCTCCTCATCCAGCAAATATATGATATTAATCAAGTAGAAATTAGCGTGGCTGTCTCTGTCCAGATGAAGGTGGGGTGGTGGTGGTCTCGATTTTATATATATATGTATATATATATATATATATATATATATATATACATATATATAGTTCATAATGCTCCATTTATTTGTTTGTTTTGGTCAAAGTTTGAACTTCAAACTTCAAAATGATGCTTGCTAACAGTTTCAGGGTCTGTGATTTCTGCAGTTACCGCTCTGAGGTCTAAGCCATTATCACTGATCACCCCAACCCTGATTCTAACTGTAGGCAATCAGAATTTAAATGTTTGTTTTTTCTTAAAACGTCTCTTGTTAAAATTGTCAATGAACTCTTCTTCTTCTTCTTTCTATCAACTACTCCCGTTAGGGGCTGCTACAGTGGATCATCTGCCTCCATCTCACCCTATCCCTTGCATCCTCTTCCCTCACACCAACCCACTGCATGTCCTCCTTCACTACATCCATGAACCTTCTCTGTATTCGTCCTCTTTCCTAGCAGCTCCATCTTAACATCCTTTGTCCAATATATACACTAGCCCAGCACAGTGTCCCAAATTCTTTAACAGCATCTAACCTACAGCATCTTAAGACATTATTATGCCATAAACAAACCTAATGACAGCATTTATATATAGCTGGCAGCAGGGCACAAGCAAACAACCATTTTGTGAACATTACAATCCAGACAAATACTCTTAGGAGAGATAGTTCTTGTGAAAATGGAAAAGTACCAATAGGGTCACAAACGATCAGATTAAGGACAAGAGCCCTAACCTAGCTTAAGCAATCATTCCATGAATGAATCTAATCACTGTATTCATGTTTAGTGTAGTGGTTTACACATTCCCCTTACAAGTGAAAGGTCCATGGTTCAATTCCAAGTGGGGACACAAGGCCCCTCTCACCATAGAGGGTTGCGCCAAGATGGGCATCCAGCGTAAAAACCTCTGTCAAATTACCAATGCAGATTGATCTGCTTTAATGTCCCCTTGGGGAGAATACAAGGAAGCAGCCAAAGATACATTCACTGTATTTATGTATAGATGGCGGGGGGGGGGGTGCACAGTAACACTCCTCTCATGAACATTAAAATCCAGACCAACACTCTAGGAGGAGTAGTGATTCCTGTGAAAATGGAAAAGCGACCATAAAACACAAATGCGAGCACAATTTGGTTGAAAGCCAATGAGGTGACCATCGTGTGCGCAAGTTTCACTAAAATCTGACTAATACTTTAGGAGAAGTACTGTAACAAGTCCTGTCACTTGTGGACAAACGGACGGACAGACAGACGCCTTGCTATGGCATTAGCTCATTAGCTTGGTCCTTAGGACATATATGCGTTAAAAACCGTAAAGAGATCAGTCTGAAGCCTTCTACATGAAATAAGCTCATGATTTCAACCACTGGTCATGTTAAATATAAGCATCCACCATTTTGACAGTAGAAATATGCCAGAAAATTAGCAACGGTATAATAAGTTCCTTTTAGGCATCTTATTTTTACAATTTTGCTGTCATCTTGCTTCACACGAAGCTTGGTAGCAGTCACAGTCTTCACTGTGTTAATGATCTCTCAGTTATTTCTAATTGTAACATTTCAGCCAGACAGACCTTATCACGCATGAATTTTTCATGATACAGAAAAGCACTTCTGACACCAATGTCCAGACTGTGGCCACATATTCTCTCCTGAGAAGGTTGTAATGAACATGGAACACCCCCGCAGTAAGCTCCTAACACGTGTGTTTTTTCTAATTAAATCTCAGTAGGGCTTCAGAAAGACCATGTTTTTTTTGTTCCACACCCTGTGCCACCAGATTCCTGCTTGCAGGAGCTAATATGGCACACACACACAGTTTAATTCATGTGATTTGCAAGATATTTAAAAATATCTCAAATTGTGCATTTGCTGTATGTAAAAATTGTACTTAAAAGGTTACAAAAATCTACTATGAACTTAATCTCTCTTTTGATGTCCAGCTGGACAGAAACGAGAAGTGAAAAGGTGTCCTGAAGAATGTGTGTGAAAGTGTGAGTGTGAGTCTGGGTAATTACTCTGCTCTGCTCCACACACTGGATCACGTCACACACCTGTGGGATGAATGTGACCAGTACCACTTTGCATACTGATCAGGCAGAGAGAGGGCCTTTCGAGAGGCTCCATTTTACGTGAAGTCTATTACCTACCTGACCCACATTAACCCCTCCACGTTACGGGCCGCGCAGGAGGCAGTTTTTGCCTCCGAGTTTGCTAGCCCCTGTTTGGGGCACAAATTTTCAGCTTCTGTGTCCAGAATTTCTTTAGGTTGCCTTTCCTTTTCTTTCTTTTTTTGGCTCAGCAAAACAACAACACTTGATAAGTCTTATCTGGAGATATGCTTTACAACCCCTGTGCACCAACATATAAATAGCCCCACAAAGCATTGCTGTTAGGATGATGTTTAAAGAAGCTTAGCACATTTAAAAGCAGGTTTATAGAGGCAGTTGCAAAGACCAAGCAAGGCTTTTCAGCTAGTTTGGAAATGGTTAAAGTGGATGTAAAAATGGAAGCAGATTTTCATCATTACCTGTTCAATATGAATTTGATGAATGAACATATCTCCACTAGTTTTTAAAAAGCATTAACACTCCAGTTTCCAACCTAAGATTTTTTTCCCTTACAGCTTGTTCACTGGTGATGCCATAAAAGACAATTACTGTTTTTTTTTCCCATCTAGGTTTAGATTGCACCACCAGTAATGAGTGTTGCTGTTGTCAAAGCCAGGCTTTCACTGAGCTCACTGTCTGCATTGGGCCAAGGTCTCCTTGCTGTCCACTGTGTGTATAGTGGACAGAGAGGACAGGCTGAAGCTCCAGTGATGACACCGACATTTTCCCTGTTGTCATCTCTCAAAAAGGCTGCTTGGTCTGAATTCTGTAATACGTTTCATTCACGCATAAGCTCCTAAATACACCCAACAGCCTTTATACACCTATTTTTAGTAGCAAATGCAGGTAGAAGTACTTGCACCGTTGAGGTTTGCATCTTTGTTGTCACTTTCCTCTTTCTTTCTGCGGCCTCATCTTCCTTTGAGGTTTGATGATTAGGCTACAAGGTACAACTATTGAGTCCAAGAAAGTCAATCAATTCTCCAAATTCATCACATACATTTCTAATAGCCCTGGAACAAAAGACCATTGGGTATATTGAACCAAGCGGCAACCAGTGGGTTTGATAATAAAGCTGATGTGAAAATGCTAAAAACTGTAGTCCAGTGGCTACTTGAAGCAGGTTCCAAAAGCCAGGTAATTCCCATAGACTCTAATGTTAACATCCAACTTCTCTTTACCCTCTCATACAAATATAGTAACTTCTGGTTCCAAAAAGACAACATGGAAGTGGCCACTTCCATGTTAACGCTAAGTCCAAAACAAATGGATGACACCACAGTGGCGAAGTCCATCTTATATATACAGTCAGTGTTCTTACTCTATCTTTTTTTATCCAGACTGAACTATTCTGTTAGATGATTAGCTGTTTGACATTTTGCTTTACTTGGAACACTGAAACAAACTGGTAAAAGACCTCATCTCTAGACAAAAAAATTAGCGAAGGAAAGAACGAAAAAGCAATGGAAAGAAAGATTTTCTTAGCAAAGAGCAGTGTTATCAAGAATAAAAAATTGGGAATTTCACCTTTATGCAAGTAATCTCAGTGCCTGCTCTTACAGCAGGTCTCACTTTGCACTTTAAAGAGAGGGTACATCTTTCTGAAATGAAACCTCTCAAGTATATAGAAGGAGATGGGAGCATGGCACAATTTAAATGAACAAGGGAGGGAAACAGAGTAAGTCAGTCAGCTTGTTATCAGTCAGCCCCAAAATGGCCCTTTAATTAAAAGCAGGAGGTAATGAACACGCTCGGGAGTCTGATTAGCAGCTAATGCCCCTTGCTGGGAGCTGATGGGCTTCCCCGTCTGCCCTTTTAAAGCTAGACTGAATGGCACAGTACTGCATGTGCGCTGACTCACTAGCAGAAGCCATCAACCACAGCAGCACACCAGATACCTCTGGATTAAAAACTATAACACCCTGGGATTTACAGATTTATAGAGTGGCTCTGAAATTCAAATGACATAAGTGCTATTAATGAATATGTTTTACTTTAGGAGGGTTTGTTTTAAAACTTGTCATGAATTTATTATCTCAGGATGAATAACATCAGTATGCAACTAACACAACAAGTGAATCAGCTATGAACACCTTTAGTAAGCCAGAAAGGGGGGGGGGATAATAAGAATAATAATAAGACGACGACGACGAAGAAGAAGAATCATCATGATACAAGTTTAATGCCAAGATGAAGCTCAGGACACTTTATAGGTAATTTAAAACAAAAGGTCAAAACCTAACTGAAAATTAAATATAGCTAAACCTATCAGATAAGTGTTTGAAAGTATTAGCAAAATGGATTAAAAATGAGTGTATAAATTGCTCTAATCAGGGGTGCTTCCAGGGGGGCAATAGCAAGGCAGGGGGAGCCTACAGGAATTCAGCGTACTTAATCAGAAATAAAAGCATTGAAAATGGGTGTGATTTTCAGGTGGCGCCACCCCATGTCACACCCCTCTAACAGAGGAATGTGTAAAAAGAAGGTCAGTGATGTCATAGCTCATCTGGCTCAGATTCTGCCACATTTCACAGGTTACTGTAATCTGTAAAGCGCAGAAAGAAAGAAAGTGATACATTTTTTGTCACTGGGTGGCTGTATTACAAACTAATGAGAATTGAAACCCACTGCACCTTGAATCAGCGTGTTTCCACTGTGTAGTAGTTTATACACAAAACCAACCTTGGGTCTCACAAGACAGTCTTAGAGCAAGCACCTGAATAAATGGGAGGGTTACACAAAGAAGGTCATCTGGCTTAAATCTGTGCCAAATCACGTGTGGGATTCTCTATGAAGACCACTTGAGCAAAAAAAAAAGAGAGATGTCAAAAGTACCTTTAGCTCACCCTGGTCAGAGTAGCTAAACTTATGTTTCAGAATAACAAGACAGTTAATCTATTAAGTTAAATTATTTTGAGTAACCACCACAAAACTCAGAGAGCGTCCTTTCCTAGAGTTAGCTAGCTAAAGAGAACTGAGTTGACCACAAATATTAGCTTCATATTTTCAATAAATAATTGATTTATTTATTCATTTATATTTCCTTATGTTGCATAATAATAAATAAATCTTGAATCTCTAGCCAGCCAGTGGCATACTTGTGACTGCAGGATTGACTACTGTTAACCAAAACCTGTCGTGCTGTTATACTTAGGAACAAAATCCTTTCTGTCAATAGTCTTAATCCACCTCTGGCAAACATCTCTCTTCATGCCCAGGGACCAGTGGGAAGTGTTTGCTCACAGACAGGGTCGGTCTTTGTGAAGTGAAGGCTCGTGTATTTGTATTCTGTTTTATCCCAAAGTTTGTCAACAATGTTGGGTCAGCTGAGAACTGCATGTGTCCTCTTGGATTTCTCAAACATCATTATCAAAAGCTGAATGCTGAACCATTTTTAAATAAAAGTTCATTCATTAGCATTTTGCATAGGCTTGTAGACAAAAGGTTACGTTAGACAAAACCAAGTGGAACCATCCGTGACAACCTGACTGAGCAGCATTTACAATATAAAATCATTACTCTGAATTTAATCCTCCACATCTTTATTACACAACCTCCTGTGAATGCATTTGTACTACAGGCCTGTTACATGAGGACAATTCTCTTTGTAGCATCTATTATTATCCCATCGAGTTCAGGCATCTATGGAGTCAGTTGGATCGGGAGCGACCCACTCAAAAACATACATAGTGTCAGCTGAAAGCTCATCAAGGCCTGGGCACTAATCCAACCATCCATGGCAAGCCAAACAATGTTCAAATCTCCCCAAGTCTCTAAGTCATTTTTTGTCTAGGATACAGTAATCCCTTGGTCTCTGTGCTGCAGAGCGAGCATGCACTTGAATATATTAAAAACTCCACAGAGGAGGTGATAAGCTGAATTTGAGCTCCTAAACCAGACTGTTATTAAGTTTCCTGTGAAAGTTTCACTCAAGGTTGTTCAAAGAGTTTCACTGCAGAGCTCTCAGAGGTCTGAAAATGGGTTATCCTTGGTGCATTGGGGTTCTGTGGCATGCCTACTGAAGTCTGTCACCATCATCTTCAGAGGGAAAAACATACCTATATATCTTTGTGAACATTTGTGTATATCAGAACGTGTAAGTATTAGAAAAAGGCGAAAGCCTGCAGGAGTACAAATACAGTGTATATGTCTGTGAGGTTGCCTGTCAATCTCTCTCTCCTGACTTTGTGGATAATGAACATATGTCAACAAAAACAACATCTACATCTAGCTATGAGGCACATATAAGTGCATATGAGTAATACTGGAAATGAATGGCTGTGGCATGCAGGTGCTATTAAAGACTGCTTTACCTTCCAGAAGTTGTCGACCTTGCCGTAGACAAGTGACTGGTTTTGTCTTTTGACGTCATCAATGTGCTTGATGTCACTGGCGTTGAGGTGCTGCTCCACAACAAAGCCCAAGAAACTATTATCTGGGGTGTGAGCTGCAAGACAATGAAGAAAAAAAGCATCTCATTAATAAAGTCAGGAATGATGTGTGTGCCCATTGTTTCCGTAACTCATTCCATCTAATGACTTGAGACCCAAGTTAAGTGCAGCGTTGAGTTTGAGGTTATCTGGATAAGTGCTTTTCATATTTTAGTTAAAACATGACTTTTGTTGCTGGTTTTCACTGCTCTAATCTGTGCAGGAGGGAAAGGAATGACACATGAACACCCATACCTGCATTTGCATCACTCTTTGTGAGGACATCATTTGCCTGAATGAATCCCTCACCTCCTTATCCCAAACCTCACACATGACCTATTATGCTCATTTCCAGCTTCTTGGTATTCTTGCCCTCTGCTTGAGTAGCTTTGGGTGTTTCGCACACTGTAGTGGGTTAAACTTTTGCCTAACATGCGAAAGGTCCCCAGTTCACAACCAGGATGAGATTCAAGCTCACTTTGGGGGTCACAAGCATGAATAGATATGGAAGTTGCATCAGGAAGGGCATCTTGTATAAAATCTGAGCCAAATCACATATGCAGATTCATATGGAGTGGCAACTCCTCAAGGCAAAAAAGAAAGCAGCTGAAAGTACCTCTACTACAGTAGGTTTGCACGATTAAAAGTTCAAAATAATCCTCAACTATCTTACTCTGGGCCTTGGTTTAGCCCCTCAGTTCATCAACTATCTGAAAGAAGCTGTTTCAGCTCCTCCTGCCCTTAAAGCAACTTTCTTCTGATTGGCTGGCCATTGTAAACAGAACACTTGAAGAGCAGGTGGGTGGAGCTTGGGATAGCCACTCTTTCTGACATTGTACAGAGCCAAGACTAGAAAAAAATGTCTGAAATCGAGTGTTTAGAGCAGTCTGAGGCCTGAGCTTTTGGCTCACAGGGATTACTTGCACATACACTGACCTCATTATTTAAAACACAGCCATATGTGATACCAGCATGCACCACTATAACAGTATATGTTCAGAGAAAACTGAATAGGTCCACTTTAAAGTCATCTGGATGAGCAGTAGGCACATATTGTTTTCTGTTATGCTTTCAGAACTACCAGGAACATCTGTAAATTGTAGCCACACCACCTGCCAGCACAAGTAAATTATGAACCAGTGGGAAACATGGCAGTGAAAATTGGCCACAACAATAAAAAGAAGGAACCTCATCACGTATAACTTGGTTCCCAGTTGTTATGTCACAGCAAGCTGCAAATACAAGATGAGCTTCCATTTGATTTTTTTTAACAAGTTCCTTAGTCTAATAACTAGAACCACTCCTCTAGCTCACTGCATGCGTATCCTCTTTCAGAACACTAACGCTGTGTTTCTATTCGCCATCACAGCAGAAATATTCCTGTATATTAGGCATGTAAATGGACATCTTTAAACTGCTACTACAGAAAATAACCTGGGTTACATTCTCCCTGTGTAATGGTAAATTTTAATGTGGTTTGCAGCAAGAAAACAGAGAGAAGGTAGAGAAAGGACACTTTAAAAAAGGTGAGAAAGAGGTCAGTGACCCCTTCTGAACCCATGCTTTCTCCAAGCACATCTTCAATCAATTCTCTTAAATAAGACACACTTTAGTTTATCACAGATGAGCATTCCAGAGAGAAGAAAACACTTGCACAACACAACTCTACAAGCATTCCATTTCTACTCAGTGATGAGTGTGGAGCCTGAAGCTGGCAGCTTTTTACCTCACTACCATCTGCCTTGTAAAACAAATGTGAAGACAAGGGTTTGGAGCGCAGACAGGAAAGACTCAGTCAGGAATTAAATGGCTTAATAACATCATTTAGAATGAAATAATGGAGCCCTTGAAGCAGAGTTAAAAAGGAGCCCATGCCTTCACCTCTGGAAGTGAAAAGAGCTGGGCTGTGTCAGTGGGTTGTTGGGTGAACAGTTGCGGTTTGTGCTTGAGGCCCCGGGGAGCCACTGCGGTCAGAGCTTGTTCTTAGCGCAACCTTATAACTACAGAAGCAAATTAAGGTCACTCAGTCAGAGGAGATGGGATAAGCTTTGGGGTAGTAAATAAACGAAAGATTTAGGGGAGAATTCAACTACCTGCCAGCACTTAAAGAAGTCAGATTCACATTATGTGGCAAGAAGGGATAAATCATGACTTTGACAGATGGCAGGAATACAGAAAGTATGACTTCAGAAAAAAATTGCATTTTGTCAGTGCCAAAAACAGGCTTGATGCGTTCTTTGTCAGGGTGCTGGCTGGAATGGGACATTGTCCCGCTTGACTAAAAGCCAGTGTTTGCTCTCTCAATCTCTCCGGGCAGTTCACATATTGGCTCAGGCTAAATACCTTTAGGCAAACATGAAAAAGAAAAACAGAGTTATGCAGGGTAAATGAGCCCAGCAATAGTCCAAGTAATTACTAGACAATGACAAAAAATATGCTGTTGCATTTTTCCCCACAATGATTTGAAAGGGGCATGAGGAGAAGGCTGTTGTAACTCCCTGACTTAACATGAAGCAAAGGTAGATTTCCATTTCCATTACACTAGTGAAATAGTTCTTTTGGGGTATTCATCACGGGTTGCCTCACCTTTTCCACATCACACACTTCTCTTTGTGAAGCTACACACTTGCATCATAAGCAGCACTTTCTTGTGGCAAAGTGCAACAGAGACGGGGTGAAACACTATCATGTGATTAGGATTCCTAATCTCTTACATCCAGCTCTTGTTCTGCACTCCCTAACATCAGAACACACAGAGGAACCTTTTACCCTCAGAGTACAGTTGGTTCACTTTGTGGTAGGCGTGTAGGAAAGCAACAGAACGTGGGAGTAGCTGTTGTGAAGATACTGTCAGATCTGTGTGAGGTGTCAGTGTGGGCAGGAGTCGGACGCTTTTCCCAAAATACCCACCATAACATTAAGTTAAAATCACTCAAAAATACTGACTTTTACCAAGCATGAGAGTAACATTTTAAGAAATATTAGAAATGGTTTGAAAACCACATACTAAGTACTTAAATTCAGGATATTGCTTCATCTGCTGCTTTGATTTTGAACTTTTTGTGTGTTAATTTGTTTATTTGTCAACATTATCTCCAGATAACCCCTTTACATTATAGAGGCAGTAAGGAAAGAAAAAAAAAATAAAATCACACAACGATAATTCTATTTATTATGTTTTGAAGCAATAAATTCAACCAATATACGTTTTTATGATAGTATCTATGGTTTGCCTTTTTATTTTTTTTTTATATGAGGAAACCAGAATGTCAGTCACACGGTGCATCACAATTCACAGGTTACTGCAATATATGAAGTACAGAAATAAAGTGATAAGTTTTCTCGTCAATGGTTGGCTGTATTACACCAACAAATGAGAATTAAAATCCACGAACAGTCATATCCAGTCAACTGCCCCAGTTCTTGACCAGCCCTAACCTAGCTTATGCCATAAATAAACCTGATGATGATATTTATGTATAGATGGCAGAGAGGTACACCCAAACACTCATTTCATGAACATTATAAATTAGATCAATAGTCCTGGGAGTAGTGATTCTCATCAAAGAGTGAAATTACCTGCAAAATGGCAAGTGTGACCTTGAGAACAATCTGGATGAATCTGGAGTAGCTAATCTTGTGCAAACAGAAAAGCGCCTATAAAATGAGAACGACAATCTTGACCTTTACCAAAATTTGGGTGAAGCCCCATTAGGTGATCACTGTGTGCATGTTTGATTAAATTCTGACCAATTACTTTAAGAGCAGTAACGAGTTTTATGAATTGTAGACAAATTGTGGATGGATGCCTCACCATTGCATTAGCTCATTAGTCCTTCGGCTGGATGAGCTAAAAACAGAACGGAATTCAATTATCGTTACTGTATCAGCATCGTGGTCTTTGTGCTGACCCTTGTTTTTGGTATAATCCGAAATTCTTCTTTGCTCCTTTGTTTACAGAACCTCTTTTCTTTTTCCTGTCCTTCCTATCTTATTTTCTCCGTAAGTGTCTTCTTGGCCTCACTTTGATCTTATTTCCTCTTATTCTGAAGGTTAGTAATTCATGTGACTTACTTCCTACCTTTGTGGTTTACCACCCTTGTTATTCTTTTGTTTGAGTTTACCTGTGCCTTATCATTCCCTCTCTCTGGAGCAAATTTTTAACCAGGTTGTCTTCCTCTTGTTCTTGTGTCATCTTTTCTGTATTCAGTTGGCTCCTGAGGATCCTTTTTTGACTCTTCTCACTTAGTTTGTTGCTAGTTTGTTTCACTATCTTTCAGTCTGTCTTTTCTCTGTGTTTGGGGCTACTTCATGAATATCCTCACCACTGTGACAGTGAGAGATTTTAAAGAAAAAAATAAAGATAGCATTATGTAAGTTGTTAGCAATCACAATAAGTCGCCATATTTGCCAAACTCAAAGCTGAACCAACTACTTTTACTAATTAGAATCTAAATTAGGCTTAGTGTCTAAAACCCTCAGGCACTAAGATGGTTTTCTGATGGTAAAAAGGCAGAGGCGTCCTGAGCACTAGAAAGAGGCAGCATTAACACTCCTCTACCAAACTAACTGCATAAACAGGACAGGCTGTTAATTAGTGCTCAGCCCTCTTGATGCATTTGGCAACAGATGCTTCTTGTCCCACTAGGGCCGCCACTCAAAATGTCACTCAACTTGCCACAGCTTCATTTGCTATTAGCTAACAAACAGCCTGGGAGGACAGCGTTGTCGGAGAAGCAGCTGCTTTGTTGCTCTTGACAAACTTGAGAGTGAGAGGTGGAGAAGCAAATTTGCTTTCTAAGGAATCTTGGACCTAATCTGTTAGATTAGCAGTCAATATAAACTCTCAAGGGCAAGATATCTTCCTGAGATATTTACTCCCTTTAAGAAGTAGTAAACTCTTCAGCGTAGAGGCAGACCGCATATATATCATGGATCCTGCATAAAAATATCAGACAAATGTAGTCCCAAGTCACAAACTAAGGATTATGTGATTAGTGCTGGCCCAACACACTTTACAAGAAACTAACTTTTATTCTGCTGGCCAGACAGAACTGCAAAGATGCATCATCAGCACTTAAATCTCCAGTGCTTTGAGAAGTCTACATCAAAGGCT
The DNA here is from genome assembly GCA_015106775.1 of Etroplus canarensis. Lineage (NCBI taxonomy): Eukaryota > Metazoa > Chordata > Actinopteri > Cichliformes > Cichlidae > Etroplus > Etroplus canarensis. The sequence continues at coordinate 3,847 of VUQH01038705.1, read as the reverse complement.
TTGTGGTTTTACAGCACCTAGGAATGGACGTGAAGGATGAAAATAAACAAGCTACACCTGAAAGGTTTTCAGACTTACACCTTTGAGATTTTAACTCTGGAACAGAGTTAAGACTTTTGTAAATATAAGCGCAATAGTGAACTGAGGCAGTCTGGATTCAGAGAATTTCTTTCTCTGCATCTGCTTTTCACTGTAATGTGATGTAAACATAAGATTACATGTTGATATCCCAATCATAATTAGCCTCAATCACTTGCATGGAAACCATTAAGATTAACTGGTAAAGCAGATTTGGAAAGTAAATGTCTACTCTGTATTTTCCTACTACGTACAGTGCCGATAGAACAGAATTACGTGGCTGTATTATGTATCTCCTCACTATTTCTACATTGTGTGAGCTTTCTGCTTCACTGCCATTATAATAATCCACTGCAATCAATCAAAGCGTGCATTTGAAAAGGTTTCAAATCAAACGGGGCAGGAACACTGTGAGGTGCTCAATTACTTCAAAATAACACCTTCAATGTCGCTGAGCAGAGGAAACAGGCAGAGGCATTAAAGTTTTCAGGGATTAAATGTTCTTTTCAGGGACAAATATTTTCAAAGTGTCACACTGCAAAATCCTGCAAATCCATTTGGATATGGAGATGCATATACTTAGTTATCATGACAAATTGAAAGTTGGCTTTTTATTAAAATGGACTGATTATGCTCATGTCCACCTTAATATTTGTATTCTTTTACTCTATTATCCTTATTTTATAGCAGGCTTTGTTGAAGCCCCTCAGTTCACCCATTATCTGAAACAAGCTGTTTACACTCCCACTGCTCCCCATTTAAGCCATCTTTCTTCTGATTGGCTGCCCCTTGTAAACAGAGGGTTTAAACCATAACCAGTATAACAGATGGACAGCACCAGTGTGACAGCATCAATTTGTTGGTGAAATTAACTTATAAAGCCAGACAAGGTAGGAGCAGATCTGACTGTGAAATCGCATGCTTACTTGTCAATTACAGTCTGATCTCTTAGTTTTGTTTTTTTTTTTAAATTTGGCCAAGTTTAATATGAGAAACCACTACTAAGAGTGCAGTGTACAGTGGGTCCACTGTTTTCACTGGGGGGGGATTTTTATGGATTTTCATCAGTAAATCGATGCATTTGTACTTGGGACACCATATACAGTAGGCGTACTGGAGAGATAATCAGATATCGCTCAATACAAGTCTATTGATCTCGCACAGGTAGAAAGAAAAGAAATACTTAAGTGAATCAGTGTGGCAGTGATGTTATCAATCAAAGCTTCCAGGGCCAGCTTTCAAGGTCAATTACATAGTTGGCCAAGCCTCAAAGAATATCAGCTGCTACATCTGACCTCTGACCAGTATTAATCATAATTTCCATGAGGGATTAAACATTCAGCAGCAGGGAAATACAAAGGAAAAATGTGCATGAACATATGGTGGACACAAACCTATTACAGTCGATGCAAATCTCTGTGATCACCATAATAGGCAGAACATAAATGGATGTCAGTGCATATAAAGGCTTTCTAACAATGCAAATTTCTTTGCCATGTACATGCTTCTCCCTACAACACTAGTGTTTGGCGATTTGAGTAAAGGTTGATACTTATTCAGTCTTTGTCCAAAAAATTAGATATAATGCCTAAAAAATTGAGCATCATTAGAAAAAATAAAATATAACCACACAACCAAAACAACAAAAAGATCTACTCTCCCACACTGACAAAAATATAAATGTGACAGACTGCTTGTTATGATTTTAGATTAGTTGTACTTCTGCTTTTGGCTAACACTATATTTAGACATATGACTCTTCGGCTTTAATGCGCCCTAAAGCAGATATTTGAAATGTGTCATCAGGAAAAACACCTGTTAGTATTATGTTATACTCGATCATCACCTCACCTGGCTTCCTGGTGCTGACTATGGAGGAGCCACGTGAGCCTTGTAAGCAGAGCATAGAAGCAACCTGACAGCAAATGACTCATTTTTTAAAAATCAGAATGTCAGTGACATAGTAGCTCATCTGGCTCATGATCCATCAAAATTCCCAGTTTATTGTAATGTGTGGAGTACAGAAAGAAAGTGGTTAGTATTCTTGTCACTTTTTGGCTGTGTTCCAATCAGACCAGTAGTCTCAGGAGCAGTGATTCTTGTAAAACTGGAAGGCTGCCTGTAAGAGGACTAATATGACCTTCGGCACAATTTGGGTGAAGACCCAATAGGTGATCATTGTCTGGAGGTTTGACAAATTCTGACCAATGCTCTAGAAGGAGTAGCAATTCTTGTAAAAATGGAAAAGTTCCCGTAAAAAAACTAATATAACTGACTAAAATTTGGGCAAAAACCCTACAGGTGATCACTGTGCGTACACTTGATTAAATTCTACCCAATACTATAAAAGGAGTAGCAATTCTTGTGAAATATGGACGGACGAATGGACGACAGCCAGATGACCTTAAAAACGTCCAAACAGCAGGCACAGCTCCCCTCTTGGTCACAAATTATTTTGGAGCATCTTTACTCTCTTTTCTTTATCCTTCATCTGTCTTTACTATTCTTCAGAGCGGTGACAGGGCCACTCCCAGCTGTCAATAGACTGCTGTGCTACCTGGCTCAATGTATTCACCAATTCTGTGTTGTGGTATTGCTATTCATGCGAAACGGTGTACATTTTGGGATGCAAGACAAATCTCAGATAAATCTCCCGACAATAATTGAAATCAAATCAAATCAAATGTTATTCAGCTGTACAGCACAGGTTTCCATTATTAGCTTATCAAATGTTCAGCTCTTCTGACTATTAATGACTCATGTTAGGACATAGTGTCAATTTGACTAAAACACGCAGCCCATTCAAACACAATTTGTATACTAGAAAACTCTCTGCTGTCCCGACTCAGGAATAGATTAATGAGGTCAATTTGGCCTTGTCTTGTCTTATTGACCAGGGGCCACACACCCCCAATTTCCCCAGCCAATGATTCATGGAGCAGTGTCTTATCCTTATAAATGAACCAATCCAAATCTAAAATAAATTATCCACTGGCACTCGCTTACCCTGTTGATACATCTCCCTTCAATGTGTGATTTGAAAAACAATGTGATATACCAAGAGATACAAATATTCCATTTTATGAGTCCAGGTTGAACGGCTATGAAGTTGTGTTCACTCTTTCTGTAGAAAAAAACCTGGCAAAATTTGCTGACACTGTATTTACAGGCTGTGTAAAAAAACATAACTCATAACTCTGACGATTGTGAGAGCAGCTGGGTGGAGTAGGTGTGGAGCAGAAAGAGGGATACTCCTCAACTTTAAAAATTAAATTGGTGCTTTAAGAGATTTTTAAGGCCTCAAGATATAAAAAATACAACCCAATAATTTTGGAATGATATAGTGTATCCAGGTTTTTATAAGCAAGCCATAACTACTAGCTGGGTACACAACAGCACAATAATCAATGTAACTCTGAATCTGAAGCTTTTATTGACCACACAAAACAGTGAAGTGAATCATTTTGGATTTTGGAGTCTTGGTCAGATGAAACAAGTCATGCGAAGATGTAATTTGTGGTGACTTAACTTGTGATTTTCAGCATTTACTGTCCAGAGTGTCTACCTTTGTACTGCAAGCCCAACAACCTCTTCTTCTTCTTTCGGCTGTTCCCGTTAGGGGTCGCCACAGCGGATCATCTGCCTCCATCTCATCCTATCCCTTGCATCCTCTTCCCTCACACCAACCCTCTGCATGTCCTCCTTCACTACATCCATCAATCTTCTCTGTGGTCTTCCTCTTCTCCTCCTGCCTGGCAGCTCCATCTTC
>VUQH01038704.1:0-21259 GCA_015106775.1 Etroplus canarensis | reverse complement strand
AGAAAAATGAAAAAAAAAAAAAAAAAAAAAAAAAAAAAAAAAAAAATCATAAAATTTAGGTTTTGGATGAGAACTAAAGTCAGGTACATGAAGGAGCTCAAAAAAAAAATCTTAAGGTAAAGGTTCAAATTCAAGTCCCAAGGTGCATTTTGGCAAGCAGCACCCACTCATTGGCCGGCAATCATCCTGAAAATTTTAACCACAAGGAGGAGTGCACGTTGAACTGCTTCCTTATATTCTCCCCAAGGGTTCGCCACAGCAGACTGAGCCGCATTGGTAATTTGGCACAGATTTGACACCAGATGCCCTTCCTGATGCAACCCTCAGCAGTGAGAGGGGCTTGTGTCACCACTTGGAATCGAACCATGGGGCCGTTTGTTTGCAAAGCCAACGTGTTAACCACTGTTTTCAATGTTGGCTGCTATTCGTTCAACGTGATATTTCGTTTAGCCCTGCCCATTTTCCCGAGGAGGCGTTGCTCTTTTCCGATATAGAAAATGTTCTAATGACTTGCCAGGTTGCCTCACTGTACCATCTTGTGGTACAAACTAGCATTACGTAAAGATGCGGCTCAGGCCAATTTTCAATCGATAGCTCTTCAGATTCTGTCAATATGAAATCACTGATTTCAGGTGTTTCGTACAGTCCCATCGCCACTGGTGCATAAAATCAAGCATCTCTAGCCATGCAGTCTGCCTTTACAAACATTTTTAATAAAAGAATGAGCTCACTGAATTCCAGTGTGGAACTCTTATTGGAAGCCACCATTTAAACAAGATAGACTATCATCAGCTGCAGGTGGTATTAATGCGAAGTGGTAGCATTTAGGTACCACAGCAACTCAGTCACAAAGTAGCAGACCATGTAAAAGATAGAGTGTGGTGGCCAAACGCTGAAGCACATACTGTGGTGTGTGAAAGTCGTCAACACGCTGCTGACCCAGTAAATGCAGAGTTAAAAACCTCCTCTGGTATTAACATCAGCATAAAAACTCTGCACCAGGAGCTTCATGGTATGCACTTCCATGGCCAAGTAGCTGCATGCAAGCCTCACATCAGCAAGCACAATTCTAAACATCAGGTTGAGTGGTATGAGGCACACCGCTGCTTGGCTCTGGACCAGTAGAAATGTGCCCTGTACAGTAACGAAGCCTGCGGATGAGTCTGCCTGACTGCACTGTGAAAACTAAAGTTTGGTGGAGGTGGTCTACTGCCATGGGGTTGGCTTAGGCCACTTAGTTCCAGTTAAGGGTCATGTTAATGCTTCAGCTTATCGAGACATTTCAGATAATTTTATTTCTAGGCCAAGGTTTCCCAGAGGCAACATCTTGTAGAAAGCCTTCTCAGAAGATTGGAAGCCATTACAGCTGCTAAGGGAGGACCAAGTCCATAGTAATGCCTAAGAACTTTGAATGGAAAGTCATAAAAGCTGTACGGTGTGTCGGTGGCCCGTTACTTTTGTCCATGGTACATTTTCCAACTGTTTCCCAAGCAGTTTTTATTTAAAAACAAACTGTTATGTACTCATTTTGCTTGATTGGTTTAAAAGGTTTATTTCACCAGGACGTGGAGCCCTTGAGATTAGATATCCAAAACATGTAAAGGGGTTTGCTTTCTTTCCCCCCCCCCCCAAACACCAACCTCACATTTGACTAAAACCGTAACCCAACAAAGAGTTTACACGGTCCAAAGTTACACAATTTCCACAAGAACCTCAGTTCACAGGATCTCTGAAGAAAACGTATAATCAAACCCACCAAAACACGAGGAGCATGGAGGGAATGTGCTGGGGTTTTTCGCCCTGGTGGTTTTATAGTGTGTTAGCAACAGCTTACTCTCTCAAAGCACAAGTTACAACCTGAAAGCAGTTTTGCCACCCCCCAAAAAAAAGAAAATGTGTTTTTTGTTCCAAGTCATGCTTTTTTATTTTCTCCAAAACCCATCCTTCATGGTTGAAGAACCAAGAAATAAAACTACAGATGTTACCCAGACTCATTTATCTAGTACTTTTTCCTAGTGCTGGACTTATTGCAAGTGACATGTGTAGTGATCTGGTTGTGATTACCGATCTGGTTGCAGTTATTTTCATGTGATGACACACTCATCTCTACAGAGGCTGTAAACAGGGAGCCCAAGGAGACTTTGGCCTTGAAAACTGCCTCATCTGGACGGCCCACGTTTCTGCTCTATATGCCGACCCAGTTTAGTTGAGCTGCAGTAGCAACGTCTGCAGTAAAGGGGAGGGCGAAGGCCAAGAAGCCATAAATATGGCACAGCTCTGACGGGTTTTTCTTCTCCAGGAGTAGTGAAACCACAGAAGTGAGACGGATGAAGACGGATGAAGACGCAAACAGGGCTCTGTAAGAGTGGAGCAGTGAGGTTTCAGTGAGTGCAAACATGGCCAATTCAAACACAGCTTCTTCTAATGACTCAGACATGGTAACCCTCCCGAGATTCTTAATGGCTCCAATTTCTAAAGGAAATGAAAACAAATCATGAACTCTACACTTAAATATTATCATTCTTAAGTGCTGTTCCCCACTGGAATCCTCCGCCATTGTTAAATTTCAATTATGTAGTTGATTCTGATTTTATGTTGGCAACCTAACTCTAGGGATGGTGATGCCAGTCTGTTGGCCAAAACTCAAAGTTTCTGTGAGGTCCCCTTAAATAAAAAGAGGTTTAGGATTCAGAGCAATCTTCAATCAGCAGCTTACACAGATACGTGGAAACTTAAACCAGCAAACACTTCAAACATATCCGATACCGAGCACTTCTAGTGTACTGCAAGACCAGAGCAGAGCAGATTATCACCAAGTCCTTCATTCTACATGTCAGGCAAGGCAGTGACTCCCATATTCAGAAAGCATCTATTCCATATCTGAATGGCATACGGGTCAGACTCTCATTCCAAAAGCTGGATTAGGTATTTGCCACAGTCTGTTCTGCAGGACTTGAACTACCAACTACATCCCAGGATTCAATAGCTTTCAGAACTACCTTTAGCAGCAATAAGTTGGAGTGATGGTTTTCCATGTGACTTTTAATCTCTCACATCAATGGAAGGATTTTGGGCCACTCTTCTCCACAAGGCCACTTCAGGTTCTTTGAAGTTTGCAGGTGTTTGTTTCTGCACAGCTCTTTTAAAGTCTCAAAAGAGCATTTCAGTCGGGGTGAGGTCTGGACTTTGGCTGGGCCACTGCAACACCTTGATCACTCTCTTTCAGCAATTCTGTTGTCGATTTGATTTGCTGCTGTGCTTGGGATCATTGTCCTGCTACGTGACCCAGCTTGTGCAGACCTGTAGCTGTCAGACAGATGGTGTAACATTTGACTCTAGAATACAGAGGAGTTTATGGTAGACTCAACAATTGCAAAGCACTCAGGAGGTCCTGTAAGCTCCTGCAAAACCCATTTCTGACTTATGTCGCAGAACTTTTAACACTGCATCTCATACTTCATCCCCAGCTGTGGAGACCTGTCATCTCCAGCTGTAAGGAAGACATTCCTAATCATGTTAATGTTTTCTTACAAAACGCAATTTTTAGCAACCCATCAAAAGGAAGATTGTGTACTCCCCTTTAACTGTCATGATTTTTAAACCGCTTTCTTAGCCGGAAAGTGATTCACGCAAAGACAGACGGTTTTGCTCATCAGTCAGAAATGGCATGAAAATACACCAATTTGGTGGCACAGTTAAAAAAAAAAATGTTTATACTGGTTTAGTGTTAATTTTATACCACAAAAGCTTGTGGTCACCACATAAACAATTTTTATATTCATACCAAAGTTTATGCTCGCTATGTGTTGCATCATCGCCTGCATTTCTTCACCCAACGTAAGCTTCCACCGCTCTTATCTAATCTTTCTCACAGTACCTGAATGCATCATTAAGCAGCTCCTGGTGCTCCAAGTTATGTGACTTTACGGCCACCCCCAGGTTACTTCAGCCAATCACTGCCTCTGTTTACAGAGGTTGCCGTGACAATAAGAGGAATGCGCCTCACTCTGCCGACCTTGAGAAGCTTTTCTGCTCGTGTTATCAATCACTCCTGTGTGAGCGTGCTCACCCCCCACGCCTCCATCTTACGACTCGATACTGACCCTTCCCCATTGTGAAGAAAGTCGACAGCAACGTCACCAATTCAGTTTCAGCTGAATCCAGTTTCTGTGAAAGCACAACTGTCCCCATTATGAATAATCTGCATAGTTAACCACGAGAAAAATCTGTCAGAGCGCCAAACACGACACTGAGATTGTTTGTGGCTGAAACTACAAACAGAAGAGGATACAACCGTGCTTCCCGTTTCAGGGCTTCAATGGTAAATTACCTCTGTTTCATTCAAAAGCTTGTAATCAGGATCAGTGGGGTATGACACCAATATTTGTTTGGCTGTTTTTGGTCACGTTTTCCCTATTTTGCTAGTGAAAAACATAAAAATCTTATTATTGCCCTGATTCAAAGTCTTTCAGCTCCTCAAAACGGTGGCAAATTCCACTTTACATAATCAGTCTGCATCTGATTCTCATGGTTTAGAGTCAGCTATATGCTAACACAAGGCTGCACAGAGACTTTCTATATACACACTTCAACTGCTCATTAATATCTAATCAACCAATCAAACGGCAGCAACTGTACATTTAGGCATGCAGACGTGATCAAGATTAGCTGCTGACGTTCAACCCAACCATCAGAGAGCGGAAGAAAGGCGATTTATCTGACTTTGTACACGGCATGGTTGTTGGTGCCAGACGGACTGGTGTGAGAAGGCCACACTGGCTGCTACTTCCATCAGCTAACAGGAAACTGAGGCTGCAATTCACAAGGGCTCGCCAAAATCTGACACACAAGATTGAAAAAAAAAAAAAATAAACGTTGACTGGTATCAATTTCTACTGCAACATTCAGATGGTAGGTTCAGAATTTAGTGTAAACAACATTAAACTATGGATCAAAACTGCCTTGTTTCAACGGTTCAGGCTCCTGCTGGTGATATATTGGCGTGTGGGATATTTTCTTGGCACGCTGAACTCCCTAGTGCCAACTGGGCATTGTTTAAACATCACAGCCAACCTGAGTGTTGTTGCTGACCGTGTCCTTCCCTTTGTTTCCCCCTGGGATTAATCAAGTTTTCCGATCCCGATCGGTTCACCCAGTCTCTGATGGCCGCTTCCAGCAGCCTAATGAACCAAGTCACAAATCTCAATCCAACAGAGGACCTTCAGGTTGTGGTGGAATGGGAGATTTGCATCATAGATGTATATCTGACAAATGCGCAACAATTGTGTGATGCCATCATACCAACACAAAACAAATTCTGAGCAACGTCTCTGGCACCTTGTTGAATCTGTCACAGATTTAGGGGGTCAAACCCGATGCTGAAAAGGTGCATCTAATCAACTGGCCAAGAGAATGCAGCATTCTTGTGTGATTGCACCCGTCATTTGCACTGGTCTGCGTATGCAAAAAATAATAATAAAACCTGAGTTTTGAATGAAATTGTCACGTCAGGCATGCACGTGTGAGGTCCGGGTCAGCTGAAGATTATAAAAACTAAAATGAGCACAAACAGAGTCCCCGTTTCAAAGTTTGTTTCAGTGACTCAACTGACAGATTTTATCAGCACATAAACCACCACAGATAAAAGTTTAAGCCACACACACACACACACACACGTGCACCTGAGTCAAAGAGTGACCAAAGAGCTGAAACCAACCAAGTGACAAACAAGTCAACAGTAAAACCATCATGACACAAAAATGAAAACAGAAAAACAGCAGTGAAGCCTGAACTTTCAAACTAGGACCTGGCAGACCGAAACCAGACGGCTATCAGCTGTCAGAGCCCAACGGGGGTGAGCTGGACGAGGACTGTTGTTGACAGATCACCATGGCAACGAAGGGCCAAAAGAGAAAGAGTGAAAAGTGGGAGTGCGTGTTTGTAGTGAGGTTTCTGGACTATGGCGGCGGGAGCAGCCAGCCAGTATTTTAGTTACCATCTGCAGCAAACGCAAGCAGCGTGACACCCATCAGTAAACATCAAGACGACGAGAACAAAGAGGCATTTCCAGTATTGATTAGTCTGTCAATTATTAGTCAGGTTAAGGGAGCACCAGATCGATTCAGTACCACGTCAGCTGATTCATGACACATGGGTCAATAACTTGCAAGTCACACTGATGTTCCTTCATTTACCAGACAGTAAACGAAGCTTTACAGCAACTCGATTGGCCTGCACGGAGCCCTGAGCTCAACCCCGTCGAGCGGCCTTTGACCTGGCAATCAACAGCTGCCACTCATGCTGTAGGTCATCTGAAATCTTAAAATGCACCAGAACAGACTGGAAGCTGCAGGAGAAACTAAAAAGCAAGATGCACCGGCGTATCCTTGGAAGTGTTTTTACCTTCCAAGAAGGAGAGAGGTGTGGCACACAGCTAGAATATACAAGCCATGGCAGGAGGACTCAGCAACTGGTCCCTTGTTTTTATTAGTCATTTTAGTTCTTCAAGCTCAAACTTTCTGCCTTCCACTGTTTGTGTGAATAACAATTACAGTACCATATCTTGCCATGTTTTGATTTCAATCAAAACCAGTCCTAAAAATGTCATGTCGCACCTGAAACCACAAAACAGAGCTCATGTTTGGCTCTAACAACTTGACTGCTCTCTTCTTGTGTTCTCTCGCCACCTCTGCTGGGGTCTCTGGTGGGCAGATCTGGTATCCTGGAAACCGTTAGTACCAAAACCACCCCTCAAAACTCCTTCATGAAAGGCGGAATTACTGCTGCAATGCTTTTGTGAAGAAGGGGGCGAAGAGAATTTATCATCCTGCAAGCTGACGTTGAGGCACCACAGGGCGCACGCTCTGGTTAAGGTCACTCCTGAAAGCCACAGACCCCCGTCAGGCCTGTTCTCACTTGATTCCTCTCGCCAACACAGATGCAGGACAGCGCTACAGGCAAAAATTTAACTTTTCTGACCCAGGACATACACACCAATTAGAGTGATTAAAGACTTAACAGCGTACATCAGTGATGCTGCAATGCGTACAGCAAGTTATCCATTTCCAAAAATGATGCATAAGCACTGCTATGAGAAGATTTTGCACAGTCACTCAAAAGCTAAACAATGGTGACCTGTGAACGAGCAGAAGCTGCGCCAAAACAGCAAACATACGCTTCAGTTTTAAGCTTCTCTGGAAGAAAAAAAAAAGGGAGATGGAGCCAACATTTTGCTAATTATACATTTTTAAAGTTAAAGTTCCAGCACTTTTATTCTGAAAGGAAGGCTTGTTGCCAAGTCTCATTGCACCAATCGCATGTGAGCAGATATTTAAGCTGGACCTGTCAGAAACATGAGCATTCATGTGCTGCTTTGAAATTTACGCTGGTAGTATTGGGCTTAAAGTCAGGTTTAAGACCCATCACTTTTCCTAGCATGCAGCCAGTGAAGTACATTTTGTCCTGCCTGTATTTTACCTTAGGTCATTTCACACAACGTGCACAGTATTTTATGCTCAGTTGTTATTTTGTCCTGGTGTGGATTCAGTTTAAGTGGATTAAAAAAAAATAAAATCTGGAAGAAACCACCTGTGTGCCGGCGTTTTAAGCGAATTAAACGCGGCATAACCTAGACGGCTTTAATTTGGGGCACATTTTTTGGACCAAAAACAAAAAGGACAGCACTGTGTGGCAGAGCAGGGACACAAAGTTCAGTGATCCCAATTCTCCCCTCCTTTTCCTGCTCTGTATTTTTGTTTTTTTTCTTAGGCTCTAGAGTAGCTTTGCATGATTTCATGCTCAAAATAACACTTTCATTTTATGTCCCCTTTAGGCAAGCCTTCTTCTGATTGGCTGCCCCGCATACAGAAGTTTTGAACTGCATACAGGTGGAACTATCGTTTTACCAAAGACGACCACATTAGGCATAATCCCCTCTGTGACATACAGAGCAGACAGAGTGAAACTGACCATTCAGAGCTTTTGATTGCTTGTGCCCGCTCAAAATCATCAGTGTGCACATTAAACACGGCTACAGCTTTGAACACACTATATCAGCACCACAGATACTCCATAAGCAGCAACAGTGACTAAAACTACTATAAAAACGAGCAGTGGATTAACACAAGCAACCCAGACACAGGGGGCCCATGAGCAAGTGTACTCCTAGTGCTGGTCCCGAGCCCGGGTAAATGGGGAGGGTTGCAAAATAAGCTACGTGTTACTCTGACATGACACACCAAATGTCTCAGAGCTACTCAGATTGAAATCCCCATCTCATCCAGTCATGACACATCACTCCTGTCTGCACAAGTGGATGGCACGTGCGCGCGCACACACACACACACTCACTCTATGGCCAGTGTCCAAACAGGCTGGTAACAGGCGCTGTTTTGCAATCTCAGAATGACGAAACCAGCTCCAGTCAGAGTAAGACTGATTCAGGGCTAAATTCACTGTGAGGCTGTAAAAGTTTAAGTCAGACTCCTGTTAAAAGATAATACTCGTTTACTTGCCTGTTATGTCTCGACGGGTCAGGTTAACTTTGCGCTCTCCACCCCTGGTGTGGAGCTTTGAAGAGTTGCAGAAATAGTTATATGGAAAACTTTGCAAGCTCCTTGCAGCTTTGCAAAAATATTATTTTTACCTCAAGAATTATAACCGTTTCCTTTCCCCCCCGTCTGAAACGAAACAAACTAGCTGTCTGGAACGAACGTTTAGCAAAGTGTATTAGAGATCTCCATCTGGAGACCAAGTTACCCAGTCTCATCCACACAGGTTTGACTTTCACCGCGTTTATACTGTCTAAGGATGCTTAATAAGCTATCCAGGAAACCACTGCGGGATAACGAGTACACAATTTCAATTTAAACATCAAAAACATTAATTTACCTCCACAACTCAGGGACTGAATTGAATAAGAAGGCGAGGCTCAGGATAGGTGCAGAGGCACAAAGATAAGATAAACCATTTGGATGAAAATATTGGGCTACTTTAAAGGCATCCTATTCTTTGCAGCTGTAACAGCTTCCACTCTTCTGGAAAGGCCTTCTACAAGATTTTGGAGTGTGTCTGTGGGACTTGGTGTCCATTCATCCACAAGAGCATTTGTGAGATCAGACACTGATGTTTTGGGTGGTGGTCTTCATTCCAATTCATCTTGAACATGTTGGATGGGGTTGAGGTCAGTCAAGTTCTTCCACACCAAATTCATCCAACCATGCCTTTATGGGTCTTGCTTCGTGGACTGGGGCACAGTCACGCTGGAACAAATAACGCCCTTCCCCAAACTGTTACTGCAAAGTTGGAAAACTAGAGTGGTCCAAAATCTGAAATATTAAGATGTCCCTTCACAGCAACTAAGGCCAACCCCAAAAAAACAGCAGTATTATCCCTCCTCAAACTCTGAAGTTAGCACAACGCAGTCAGGCAGGTAACATTTTCCCATGGGTCTCTAAACCCAGACTTATCAGACTGCCAGATAGACAAGTGTGATTGGTCACTTCATAGAAAACACCTGCCTCAGAGTTCAGTGGTGGTGTGCTTGTACCACTCCAGCTGATGCTTGGTCGAGTAAACCTTGCCAAGAAGCTGCACATCATGAAGCTCCCAGGGCACTTTTTTTTTCTGGTTTTAAAACCCGGAGGAAATCTGCACTTACTGAGCGAGCAGAGTTGGTGACTTTGACACTCTACGCACCTCAGCACTCGATGATTCTGCTCTCTAACTTTATGTTGTCTGCCACTCTGCGGCAGAGTCGCTGTGGTTCCTCAACACTTCCAATTTACAGCGTACAGCTGATGGTGGAATATCTACAAGAGCAGAAATTTCACACATCTTATTAGAGGACTACCCTTGAGTTCAGCTCTTAATGACCCATTCTTCCACAAAATGTTTGTGAAGGCAGACTGCACGGCGAGGTGCTCGATTTTATACACCTGCGGTGATGGGACTGAATGAAACACCTGAAGTGAGCGATCAAGAGGTGTGGCCCAGTACTTCTGTATATACAGTGTGCGTCGGGGAACTGGTGGTTGTTCCTGCATTTACAGCAGAGCTGGACCATAGAGCGTAGCACTGATGCTGCCTTTTCCTGGCCCTGGTCCGAGCTGAGGATCATCACACACGATAAACTGAGAAATTTTATGTTTATGAAGCGCGAGTTTACCTCTCCAGAAGTACAACACTAACTTTAGGCTACAAACTACATCATAACTACTTATATTATCGCCACCATACTGATATTTGATTCTGAAATATTACTTTTAGCATGACACCACAAATCCCAGCAGTCAGTGAAAGCAGCAGAGCATCTAGGAATTACCATTTTGACTGCAGTTCAAAGAACAGAACATGGATTGAAAACACAAAAACCACTCGCTGGTCCAAAACACATTATGAAATGAGGCAAAGTGTGTCTGAATAGTTACACACACTCAAACCATTTCTCTCACTGCCTCAGTGTGCTTTCAAGACAAAAGCCAGGGGGCCTTCTTGAGGGGTCCCGCACCACAGCGATGCATTCAGTGCTGAAAAGGACGTGGAGTTACATCACTTTGGCCCACAGCCAGCCTGTCCCCCTCCACCCTCCTACTTGGTGATGAGTAACCGCGTGGAGTCACTCTCCTCTGGCTGCTGAAGGGTTTCCTAATGAAGGGGTTGGGTAGAAATATAGCCGCAAGCGTTGGGACAGCCTCGCCTTTCTCCGCCGGAAACGGCGGCTTCCAACCTGCAGTGATTCACGCCACAATCAGATGAATGTCAGTGTCATTAAGGTTATTACTTCAATTCTTTATGTTACAAGGTTATAATTTTCTGCTCCCGTTTTATCTGCTGAACAACGGCCATCAAATAAAAAAAAAAAAAGAAAAAAAAAAATGTGGGAAGTTGTGGTCTCTGAAAGCATTCCTTCTGTGTGGCCCTGAAGCTCAAACTGACTTTGGAAAAAGGAGGTTTAATTTTTCAACTCCTTCTGCTCAGAATCAGCTGCAAATTCAACTCAGTTAACAAGCTGGTCACAGCAAATTGATTTAGGCAGATTAACAGTTATACTTTGTTTCCTTAATGATCTGCATTGATTCAGCTGTTTTTGCAGCCACATCCGAAACATTTGCACGCTCGTTTCCTGCATTTGGTTGTCAGTTTCTAGTCTTTTCAACCACCACTGATTGCACTGCTGCCCCTTCATGGCCAGAAATTGCTCGAAAGAGATTTTTAATCTGGACTTGACTGGAATCTTTTCCTGGTTCAATAAAATAAAATGCTAAAAATTAATAGAATTTAACAAAGTTTCAACAAAGCCCTTACATGCTTTCAGTTTGGGGAGTTTCCTCCTGAGCAGACGTTAGAAAAGAGCTGCACCCTGGGAGGGGTTTGGGCGCCTGATTCGGCGCAGACTCTAGGGGGGGGGCTTTATAAGCCATCTCTACTAAAAGTGGCTTCAAACACTCAACGTGATGGACCCTCCGTGCAGAGTAAACGTGCGCAGGTGGGAGGGTGTAGGTGCTGGATTAAGTTGGACTGGGCCTCGATCTGACAACAGCAAACTCCTTCCCACGACCCCCCCCTCCCTCCACTCCCTCGTCTCCTTTCTGCTTGGCTGGCGCGCTCCGCCTGGCACACAGGCGAGGCATCTGTCGAGCCGTCGTTACCTGCGAGGCCACGCTGGACTCGTTCCACGATGCCCAGGAAGGAGCTTTGAAGTGTTTTCACACAGTAGCTGAGTGGACTCTCGTCAAAAGCGTCTCAGTGAGCGCAGCGCTGTTCCGACATCCCAACATTTCTGAGACGTTACACACTACACGCGTTGCAAAACACAGGACACTCCTTTTAGAACTAGTTTGCAGTATCTGTACCAGAGCTGGCACACCCTTCAGACGGCAGCTTAGCAAGCAGGAAGAAGTGAAAGCAGTCGGCTGAACTGTCGTACAAAACTAAACAACCAGATGTCTGAAAAGGTGGTTCTGGATGGCATCCAAACGGACCCTGGCTTTGGCGAAGTGAAACGGATATAAACTCCAGGACTAAGTGAGGGTAGATGTGCTGTTAAAGCATACAATTAAGAGAAACTAATGTTAAATCCACCTGGAGGACTTAGGAGATGTACTCGTTAAAAGCTCATTTTGTCCCTGCTGACTTGTGGACAGCGGACAGAAGTCCAGCATACAGTGCGGCAGTGCTGGCGCAGTCTTGGGCGGGTATCCTCGCGCCATCTGAAGGTGTAAGACCGGCAGCTGAAGGTTTCCCTCCTTTACAGTTTTTGGGTCTGTCGATCAGGGTCTTTCACATGTCACGCTTAGTGATTACAAAAGTACACACATTGCTTACTCGAGTACAAGTACACATACTTCAAGCACCGATTCAACTTCTTTCCTCAAGCAAAAATGAAAAAGTACAGACTCTGAAAAGTACTGAAAGTAAGAAGTACCTCTTTAAGGACAGCTATTTTTTGTGCAAAACTAAATGAGCCTTATTTCACATTAATATTAAACATTTATTCTAATAAAAGTCCTCAGCCTGAACAAAACACAGGCAAACAAAGCAGAAAAAACAAAAAGGTGTATTTGCGGTTCCTTCGCCTCCACACCAGAACAGATAACTGAACATAGTCTGTAAATTATGGTTCTCAGCCCTTTCATCTCTGAGAATCTGTCACAATAAGCACCGAGGATGGATACACCAAGAGGATTGTCTCATGTGCTTTTGCTCCTCCATTCAGATTAAAATCTGTTGGATCAAACATGAAATAACTGCCCTCAAAATCCTGCACCAACAAGCCTGTTTTGAAAACGTAAGGAATAGAAAGAGACATTTGTGTTCAAATGTAGGAACAAGAGTAAAAAGTTGTCTGCAAGATAAATATTCCAGTGTACCTTCAGCTGCTCCCTTATATTCGCCAAGGGGTCGCCACTGAGATTTTACGCCGGATGCCCTTCCTGCCCCAACCCTCCATTGTGAGAGGGGCTTGTGTCCCCACCTGGAATCAAACCAGGGACCCTTCGCTTGTGAGACAAAAATGTGTAAATCACTACACTACAGGGAAACTGAAATATTCAAGTACGGCATCGATACCTGAAAACTCAAGTTCAGTAACAAAGTATTTGTACTTGGCTACTTCCCACCTCTGATCACGCTGTAACAACTCCCACCATCCCACAGCCGCACACACGGACTCCAGTTCCTTTCAAGGCCTTAAAACCTAACTGTATTTGTAAAGGAAAGCCTGCAAAGTACTGATGTATTAACTGTGTAATGAAATAACAATGTGGATCGGACCAGCAAAACCTGAAGACGCACCTCTGGACTTTACAGCGCACCATGTGGTCACCACCGACTTATGCAAACACTGAGTGTGTACACATCCAGTTAAACAACAGAACAAGGAAAGATTAAATATGTGCTCACCACAGGCAGATGTATTTGCACATTTTCACCTCACATACATGAACCCAGCAGGTATTATTTGCCTATTCGTGCATTAGTAAAGAGTCAAACTGCTGTGGGAACGGTTAACTGCACAGAGTAAGAGCATATATAATGTAAAAGCATCAACGGGTCACTGAAAAACCTCAACCGTCAACTTAAAAGTCAAAGCTGGGAGGATTTTTAGTCCACGACTGCCCATCTGCTTTTCAAGAAAAAGTGAAATTAAAAAGGTTTTATTCTGAAAATAAGCAGTGTTTCTATAGCAGTCAAAGACGAAATTAGTCTCTGCAACATCTCTAACTACACAAACACTCCTTCATACTGCCTGCAGGGGCTTGATTCTGCGTTTTATAACCCACTCCAAAGCTTGTACACGCAACTATCCTCCGCACCAGAAAGAAAACTGGTCTTTAGCTACGCTCAGTCATAGCTGCGTTTTCATTTATAAAAAGTCCTCCAAGGTGAAGTGCCCTTTTAGGATGCAAACTGAAGGAGAAGCTTCATGGACCCCTGTGATCTGATGACGACCTTCTGCTTCCAGACATTCAAGCACTCGTACAGGATCCAGACACATCGTTTTACGCCACCTGCTCTCACTGCTGGAAACTGAAAGAGATGCTCCATCGTTCACGATTTAAATTACTGTAAAGGATTTCATGGCCAGATCAGTTCGTTCTTGTTCAGGTTTCAATTATTAAGTTAATTTTCTTAACGCATTTGTGTTTAGAGTCTTGGCCAGGCGTCCTTTACAAAATAAAGAACCTCCAGCTGCTCCCTTGCATTCTCCCCAAGGGGTCGCCACAGCAGATTAATCTGCATTGGTAATATGGCTGTTTTACACAGGATGCCCCATTGTGAGGAGGGCTTGTGTCCCCACCTGGAATCAAACCAGGGACCTTTCACTTCTAAAGGCGACTGTGTAAACCACTACACTACAGGGACACTCAGGTCTCCTTTACAAAAGACTAAATCTCAAAGGACTTTTCTGGTTAAATAAATACACACAGCTAGTAGGAAGTTATTTACTGATCATCAACCACCCCAGCAGCAAGTCCGAAGCTCTGAATATCGATTTTTCTTTATAGAAAGGAAAATAATCCCCGTTTTCAGATACCTCTGAGCGGCTGCTTCATGTCTGAAAGCTGAAACAGAACCAGCTCTGCCCGACTGTGCGTGTCCCACCCAGTCAGTCAGTCATTTCCTTTCCAGTGTGGAAAAACCAACTGTCCGCCACAGCTTTGCGTCGCTGAACGGCCGCCGACCTCAGCCCGCTCCCACTAAACACCGAGCAGCCGTGGCGTGGTTGTGTTTTTTTTTTTTACCCCCACCTCTTCAATCGCAGACGTCTGATTAGCTCTAAAAGCTGCTGTGGTCTCAGTGCAGCGTGAGAATCTCATTAAAACAGACTGTGCATAGTTCAGCTGTGGAAACACGACACATTCAGGCGTTTTTTGGACAGCTCGTTCTTTGATCCTCTTCCTATCAGTGAAGAGCCTTATTTGACCTTCAAACCCCACATGGACAGCTTTCTGTTATCTGGGGAATGTCGCCAATATCTGAGCTGATCTCACTGAAAAACATGTTCCTCTTTAGCGCCATACATCAATGTGATGCTCATTTTGCTCGACTATCAATAGGCTGCAGCTTATTCAGAACACTGCTGCAAGGTTAAAAACCAATAACCAAGAGGGAGACACTCCAGTTTAGCGGCGCTGCACTGGCTTCCAGTGTCCTACAGGAACGCTTTAAGCCCTGAACGGTCTAGGACCAGGTTGTTCCTCAGAAAACAGCCATTTATGCCCCCAAAACACTGAAACACCAACTTAAAAATATAAGTGAAAGAAGTTTCTTTAATCTTGCATTTAACTACTGCTCTTAATGTCAGCTGAATCCAGCAAGCGGTGGTGCTTTTCACGGCACAACTGCACCAACAGGTAGGTTCAGTCACGTTTAGTAATCCACGTAGACAGACACCGGCAGCTTCATTAGGTACACCTGTTCAGCTGTCAGTTAATGCAAATACCAAGTCAGTCAGTCAGTCACACGGCAGCAACTGAACGCATTTAGGCATGTAGACGTGGTCAAGATGACCTGCTGAAGTTCACCAGATCATCAGAACGGGCAACAAAAGGTGATCTAGGTGACTTTGAATGCTGCACGGCTGTTTGATCTGCACATTTTAGAAACCAGCTCTAGGGTTTGCAGAGAACAGTCCAAAAGGAGCACCTCTGAACGTGCAACACGTCACTCCCGTCAGAACAGGAAACTCAGGCTGCAGTTTGCACAGGACCACCAGGAAATCCAGACAACAGGAGATAGGAAAAACACTGCCTGGTCTGATGAGTCTCGATTTCGGCTGTGATATTCGGATGGTCGGGTCAGAGTTTGGCACAGAAGACATCAACGCTTCTGGCTAGCTTTGGGCGACAGTCATGGCACACCTTCTCCCCCTCAGTGTCAACTGAGCACGGTTTAAAGCCGACAGCCTACCTGAGTATTGTTGCTGACCGTGATCTTCCTTTTATGACCTCATCGCACCCATCTTCTGGTGGCTACTTCCAGCAGGATAACATTACATATCACGCAGCTCAATCTGGTTTTGTGAACATGACAATGAGTTCACTGCACTCAAATGGCCGCCGCAGTCACCAGATCTCAATCCAGCAGGGGGCCTTTGGGATGTGGTGGAATGGAAGATTCTCGTCATGGAGGCACAGCCAAAAATCTGCAGCAACTGTGTGATGCTGTCATGTCACTAAGGACCAAAATTTCCAGCACCTTGTTGAATCTCTGCCATGGAGAATTAAAGTAGTTCTAAATGCAAAAGGGAGGGGGCGGTCCAGCCTTGTACTACCAAGGTGTATCTAATAAAGTGTCCAGTGAGTGCAGAGCAGATGAACTTTTTTCATCAGTGTCTCTTTTTACTCTTCTTTTAATCCACGCTGCTAACTTGAGTTTACTTTAATGGTTTTTCAACAGGATGACGCGTTCAAGTGCACACAGATCCCACGGGTAGACCAAAACTGACTGGCTGGCAAGCAAAGCCTGAGTATTCATCACGCCACAAAACACACGCACCTGGCCCTGCCAACAGGTAAACCACAGGGAGGAGATGATGAGATCACTTAGCCTGAGATGTTTCATAGAGATGACAGAGTGAGGCTGTGAATCAGCTTGTTGACGGAGGGCAGAGCTGCTATAAACGCAGAGACCAAGTCTGAACAAAAAGCAACCTCGGGATGAAACTCGAGCAAAAGGTGGAAGTGGTATTTAAAGCAGCAGCCTCTGCTTGCTTCTCATTACTCTGCACTGCTGTCATGGAAATTTTACTCCACCAGCATCAGTACTGATGACTAAAGCCTTCTTTCAGAGTGTTTATTCAGTATTGAAATGTTTCCTTTGAAACAAATTACACATTTCAATGTAGAGGTTTAAAAACTGACAACAGTGCAATGCTTAGTCGCTAGCATTCTCTTTCATTTCCCATAATGCAGCAGGTCAACAGGCACAACCTCCAAACTTCACAGCTGTAGCTTATGATGCAGGTTTTCCAGTCTGAGTGCACGAACCTCGAGCTGAGGCCTGAATATTTCAATGTTCTTAACAAGTAAAATGGCTCAGAGATGACCAGTGAGCTGAAGAAGAACCTCTCAAACAAAAACTTGCATTCTACTGCCTCAGATGTAGACTGGATCTTATTTTTATTTATTTTGCTGGGAACTTTGACTAAAAACCTCTTTCGCAACAGGATCCCAACTCGGCAGAAGTCTCGGACCAAGGACGTGAGAAAGACAAACCGAGTTCTCCAGGCTTCTTGAAGGACATTTCAAAGTTCTCTGGATGTTGGCTGCTTTTTGCTCTATCAAGATGATCCCACACTGCTTCAGTAGTGTTGAGGTCCAGGCAAGACCTGGCGCCACTGATTTACCGTCCAGTTCTGGTGCGCTTTGGCATGCCGCAGTCTTTTCTCGCAGGTTCCTTTCTTAAGAACGGCTTCTTGACAGCCACCCTCTACTGAGAACATTTCTGATGAGGCTTCAGAAAACAGCAGATCGATCAGCTGAAGGGCCAGACCGATCGCTCAAGTCCCATGTGAGGTTTTTGCTGATCCCCCCGCCTTCAGATACTGCAGCACGCCACGCTGTGATGTCAAGTTTTTGGCTAATAGTTCTTTGGAAATCACCTTGGTGGTGCAAAAACACCACGTTATGCATGTTAAACTGTTGTCTTTGGGATTTTTCAAAGATTCAACTAAAGAAATGACAATAAATGATAGATTTCTGGTGACAGGTTGCTAGTAAATCTATCAGTTAAGTGTAGATGCCACACTGGTCTATCCCTTGTATTAGGTGCCTTATTTATGCCTGAATGATTCACAGGTCGGTGTTAAGTGGCTTAAACTGAAAAACACTTTTCTCAAACAGTTCAGGTGCAAAGACTGGACTGAAAATGAGTGAACGAGCAGCCAATGTCCAAACATACAATTTGAAAGACCACTAGAAAGCCTGGAGGTCTGTTGCTCACGACTGCTTAAAAAAAAAAAGATTACTGAAGCCTGGCTCCTCGGAAGCAAAATAAAGGAATGATGACTGGCATTTGACTTTGCACTGTAAACCTACAGTACTGCCCATCAGATGTACTGAGATTAAGAATTTCCTGCATACAAAGACTCAAGTCAAGCAGAGGAGTCCCTTTTTTAGCTGAGCTCTTGGTCAGATCTCTATCAGGAGGAAACGCGCTAATCCATAAGAAAAGTTTGGCTGCTCTCTCAACAGTTTGATTGCGGAGGTAGAAAAAGCACAAACAGCACATTAAAACCACATTTTAAAAACAGGAGTCAAAACTATTACATGTCAGGAGATATTCTGGATTGTTGCAGTCAGAGCAGAGATCACGTCGCCCTGCTGAAGAGCTGCAGAAATCACTCATCAGCAGTCGAAGATACTCAAAAGGAGCTTTAGTTAAAGCCAAGAAACTGCATGTCAGCCACGAACAGACAGAAGAGCTGCTTCAGTAAAACTACTGATAAGAACCAGAATGAGGAAAAACCTTCAACCTCCTATAATAAAGAGAGAAATAAGAGCAGGAGGGTCAAAACGCATCAAAACAACTTTATCTTGAATATTTCGCTGCTGACACGTGTGCAAAAAGGAGGAATGCTCATTTAAATTGTTCACTGTGCAATAAATTCCCCACAGCCAGTGGACAAAGGGGGTCCAAAAAACCCACCGATCACATCCCCCCGTGATCCATTTCTCCACACCCACAACCCCAAAATACAGCATCTGTTCAATAAGTTAAAGCAAATTTTACAATCTTTTTAAGCAAAAATCACCAGATTGATCAATATTTCTAAACTACCTCTCAGCTGACCCAACTAAATGGTTATTTACACGGCAAAAAATAAAACCGAGTATGGATCAGATCTGCATCTCCGCCACGCAACACGTCCTGCAAACAATGCAAGTTAAATTCAGGTGTGGTTGATCCTGTTTGGGAGCCACCAATCAGCAGCCTGTAAAGGAAAGACATGAAAAAGGATCAAATCTGTCAGGAAAAGATCTTCAGCAACAGTCAGCTCAGGCTTTGTGAGCTTCTCTTTTCCCCAGGAGCTGCTGAAACATCTGAGCAAAGTCCAGCAGACAGAGGTCAGGCTCCTTCACACAGGTGTGTCCTCTCTCTGTGGGAGCCCGCTCATTAAAACACACACTGCTGTTTTCATGTGGAGCCTCTGCGCGCACACACACAACATGCCAAACTCCACTGAGAAATGTGCCAAGCTAAAAAAAATAAAAATAAAACCCATCCACTCCACAGGTGATCAGCGTGGGGACCCAACTCTTTAGACCCGCGTCAAGAGGACGTGAAAGGATTAAAATAAAAAGGGGGTATAATTTAAATATTTAAGTAGTGATGTTTGGCAAGATTACTGAGATTTGGCACCAGACCCCAAACCTCAAGACTGACATGATAAAAAATAATGTTTTGGAGGGAACTATTGTGCCGATTTAAAGCTGTTCTTTAGTCAAGATCATAAATAATATTAAAACAAATTAACACTGTTGAAAAGTTGAAAATGAGCAGCGGAATTAAAAATTGTATGATTCTCCAGCGGAGTTTGGCGCGGCGCTTTTACGCGCACAGCTCTCCATGTGAAGAAGCTACCAGGACGTTAAAACTAATTACAGTATATTTTTAAATGATTAACTGAAGTGTTGATCTTTCTTTAACCTTGAATAAAAGGCTCGTTTTGGTCACATGACGGTGAAATTTTATGATTCACTTTTAAAAGTAGCTTCGCCATGTCTCACCTTGCTAACAAAACGCGGCCAGGTGCGGCAGAAACTTTAAAAAACTGATTTTTTATTAGTCATTTGTCTTCATGAGATGTAAATACCCACGCCGAATTAAAGAGAGGGTTCGACTGAAGAAGAAAACCATCTTATAATAAGACAGGATGTTTATTCTCACACAGAAAAGCGATCAGATGTTAAATCCCTCATTTTTTTTCATGGGACCCCGTTCATTCCAGGACAGAAAAGGGGGGTGAACTGGGAACAGTGGTTAAAACTAAACTTGACTGGGAGCAGGAATGTCGGCATTTCCCGTGAGTCTGCCGTGTGGAGGCTCTTTGTTCAGACAGTTGCTCTGGAGGTGCACAGCTGAGACAGAAGCTTCGAGATGAATGAATGGACCGACCGCCGTTACTCACCTATGGACACCAGCTTTATGTTCTCCTTTTCCAGGAACTCCAGCGCCACCGACACGTTTTCCAGCTTCATCTGCCTGAAGTTGGGCCTCGGGTGGTACTTTCTGTACATCTTCTTGTGGCTGAGGACCTCCAGCAGGGCGATGAGCCTCAGGCCGTCGCCCAGGTCCAGCTGCAGGTCCACGATCCGCTTGTTGACGCACTTCAGGTGCTCGTTGATCCAGCGGGTGAAGGTGTTCTGCTGGATCTTCTTCCATGGAGCGTCCTCCGCCAGGTCCTTCTCTGTGGCCGGCATCTTTACTCACTGTTCCCCGCGGACTGCGTGTAATTCTTCTGGCTCGGACTTGAGTGAAAGTTGCAGAAGGTGGGCCGGTGAGCGTGCTGTGTTCCCGCGGTGTTTCCTCGGAGCTGCCGCAGCTGGTTTGAACTTTTTCAGAGACTCACCGAGAATGAGGCTGCTGCGTTCAGGTGCTGCTCGGATAAATCAGCTTCTTCTTCTTCTCGCGTCCCTGCACTGTCGGTCAACGACGTTTTACCGCCCCCCATCGGCGATCAACTCCTAATCGACCTGTTACCAACTATTTTTGGATGCTGTACAAGTAGGTCCATAAGTTTTTGGACAAAGACACTTGCTTTTTGTTGTAATTTTTCCCTCTGTGCACCACCACAGTGGGGTTTAAATCAGACAGTCGCGATGTGATTGAACCCAGCCACAGGGGCCCACAAGCCAGTGTAGTCCTAGTGCCGGTCCCAAGCCCGGGTAAATGGTGAGGGTTGCGTCAGGAAGGGCATCCGGCGTAAAAACTTTGCCAAATCAAATATGCGGATTCATAACACGACTTCCATACCGGATCGGTCGCGGCCCGGGTTAACAACGACCGCCTCCGGTGCCGTTAGCCAACAGGGTGCCGGTGGAAACTATGCTACTGTTGGCCAAAGACCAAGGAGGGGGAGAGGGGGAAAGTGTGTTAGGAGGCAGAGAGAGAGAAGGAAAGGTAGGAGGGTGGAGGTGAGGGTAGGGACTTTAAATGTAGGGACTATGACTGGTAAAGGGAGAGAGCTGCTGATATGATGGAGAGAAGTGAGGTAGATATATTGTGTGTGCAAGAAACCAGGTGGAGGGGAAGC
>VUQH01038703.1:15643-29760 GCA_015106775.1 Etroplus canarensis | reverse complement strand
TGAAAGCGGCAGTGTGAGCGGCACAACCCAGCATACATCATGAGTGCATCCTGAATGCTGCGGAAACGCGCCAGGGTCACAATGTGAATGCCAGACTTTTGACGGGAATATAAAGGCAATAGATCATCAGGAACCCAATTTTCAGCTGTTTCACACCTTTCTGATTGGGAACACTAAATCGGCACGGATCGCCATAATCTGCTCTATTACGGCTCCAGTGGAATGGGGGTCATAGTATTGAACTGGTGGCAATGCTGAAACTTCATGGTTTAGCTTTTCCTTTGCTAACGAGTTTGGATCCACACCTATTACGCTGATTTTCTCATTGTATCTCTTTCTATCCTCCATACTTAATGATTCTACATAGTCTTTCTCCTTTTGCCTTTTCATGATTTTGATCACAAATTGAATCCAACATAAAAACAGTTTAAAATTTGCAGGAGAGATAAACGGCAGTGTGTGTAAACAAGTACAGCTTGCCAACAAAGATGGCGTCCCTAAGGAGGTCACGTGACGAAAAACATGTCTGTGGGAACTATATATTGAAATGTACCTTTTGGCTGCTGCCTTGTATTCTCCACCAAGGGGTTGCCACAGCGGATTAAGCCACATTGGTAATTTGGCAGATGTTTTGCACCGGATAACCCTCCATGGCGAGAGGGGCTTGTGGCCCCACTTGGGACCAGGGACCTTTTGCTTGTAAGGCGAATGCACAAACCACTATGCTACAGGGTAACAGTAAAGAAACACTACAACAGCTGACTCCAAACTTTGCACATTAAAAAGTACTTTAAAAAAGGCACATTAAATACAGAACTCAAGTAAATGTGCTTCATTAATAAAACTAAAATTACCCGTTTATAGTAAAAATAATGATAAAATAAAGTAATATTTTGCAATGTGCAAAACAGCAGCATCCGACACTTTTAGGTATCAGGTATACAACAGCTTAGTTGTACAAATTTTACATTCTGCCTTTGTGTTATCAAGATTGTTAAAATGCATCCACATCCTACCTCTGTTTCGAGAACTCGCGCAGTGTGTCGTTGTCCTCTGTCTCCTTTCTTGCACCCCTGCTCTGCTTGGTGGTATGATCCTTGTCTACCCTCACGTGATTGGTTTCACAGCATACATTTCGTGAATGCATTTAACACTTGTAGCTAGAGATTGTTATCCCATTCTGCCTTGTATTACTTTCACAACAACAACAACATGTTGTTGTTGGGAGCTAGATCCTGCTATTCACTTCAGCCAGTACAAAGAGCCAGCCCTTTGTTCGTGACCAACACATCACTCCTAAGGAGTCGGATTTTGTTCACAAAAACACATAATTTGTTCACGTTTCTTCAGCTGAATGAAAAATGCCAAAGTTAAAGTGGTGTTGAGCAATAGTTCTCCAGGCTATCTGAAGGTCTTTCAAATTGTTTCTGTGGACATCGGCTGCTTTTCACTCATTTCAGTCCAGTCCTTGAACTTGACCATTTAAGAGGATTTTTTTGGTTTCTAAGCCACTTAACATTAGGCTGTGAATCATTCAATCATAAAAAAGGCACCTGACACAAAGATGAACCAGTGTTGTGGCTACACATAAAGGACAACTTAGCAAAGCACCAAATTTAAATACTATTTCTAGACACTTTGTTACTAACAGCTCATCACAAAAACACAGCATGTGTTCATCTTGCTTTAGTTGATTCTACAAAAATACCAAAGATAACACAGTTTGATGAGCATGAAATAGTATTTTTGCAGTAACAAGGTGATTTCCAAAGAATGATTAGCCAAAAACGGCATATCTTGGTGTGCTGTTCAGTGCAGAAACTGGACAAGTGGAAGATAAAAGATGAAGTGGCAGGCCTTAAAAATTGCCTAAACCCAATGAACAGCATCTGAACGTCATGTCTTTAAGAAATAGGAAAAAACAGCAAAGACCTGACACAGGATGTGCGAAATGCATCTGGGACTTCAGCTGATCCATTTACTGTTTGCTGTCATCAGAAATGGTCTTTGTGGAATGGTGGCCATTCTTCAGGAAAGGAAATGGGGAGAAAAGGCTGAGGTATGCCAGAATACACAACAACTGGACTGAAGATCAGTGGCAACAGGTCTTATGAAGTGAGGAACGAACCTCAACATTATTGAATCAGTGTGGGATCATCTTGACAGAATGTAACAAAAGACAGGGCAGTGTCCTTCAAGAAGCCTGGAGAACTATTCCTAAAAACTACTTTAAGAAATTACCAGAATGCCTGCCCTAAGAGAGTTCAGACTGTGTTGAGGAATAAAGGTGGTCATACCAAATAATGACTTTGAAGCTCTATTTTTGCCTTGTGTGCTGTATTTCCATTTATGTTTGGACATGTTTGAATAAATTGTTGCACCTATTTCCCATCTTCCTAGCAAAATATAAAGAAATGAGGGGTTGCTCAAGACTTTTGCACAGTACTGTATATAGTCACAACATCCAGTCCTTTTAGTGCAGGGTGCCCTTCTAACCTCATTCATCCCATGATTTCAAAATCTTTAATGCCTCTGATGTCCTTCGTTTCCCACACTGCCCATTAAGCCAGCAGTGTGTTAGTTGTAATGTCCTGCCTTCCCGTCTTCTTTGTTTTTCCAGACAAGGCTTTACGCAGCCCAGGCTGCCCGTAAGGTGGAAGTCACTGGGTTTCAGCCACAGGATGTGCAGGTCAGTGGTTGTTGACTTGTTTTTCTTTTCCACAGAGACAGTTCTATGCAGCTGCCAGAAAAGACCAGTCCCTTGCCCAGCCCCTGGCTGGCCTCAAGCTCTCTCCTGGAGCTGCCCATTCCTACCAGGATGTCCATGTATGTTGGGAAATGATGAGCATGTCTGTGCTTTTTCTACAGAAAAAAGCCTATGTTGCTCATGCTTTAAGCTGTAGCTGTTTGTCTCGCCATGCTGCATATAAAATGTCAAATAATAACTAAATGCCCAGATCATCTGAGCCTTTCAAGTATAAGCTGAGGAAAACTAGCATAGATGTTTTAACTGAATGGCTGCCTTTACATCAGTGAAATAATAAAGCTAAAGGGCATCCCTACATGTGTGCAGGTGACCAGACTGCCTAGTGGCCTGGTGATTGCTTCACTGGAGAACTATTCTCCAGCCTCCAAGATCGGAGTCTTCATCAAGGCTGGGTGTCGCTTTGAGACCCCTGAAAACCAGGGTGTCACCCACCTCCTCCGCCTGGCCTCCAATCTGGTATGGAGCTTAAAGAAATCCTAATATTTATCTTAAAATCAGTGTTGCCATAATCTGCACAAGTATTGGTAATGATTGGAACACATAACTACGGTTGTAAACACTATGTGTTTAACAGGCGTATTACTCGTAACATTCTGTTGCCACATTTCAGTTTATTACTGAATTGCATTGCTACTTTTTCAGACAACCAAGGGAGCTTCAGCTTTCAAGATATGCCGTGGTATTGAGGCAGTAGGAGGCAGCCTGAGGTCAGTAACTTCCCAAAAAAGTTTTACCTGAAAACAATGGTTTTATCACAACTGCTTAGCTTTGTAATCTGATATCTGCAAGTTTCTGTGCAGCGTGACTTCATCTAGAGAGAATATGATGTACACCGTCGACTGCTTGAGAGATGACATGTGAGTCTCTGAATATGGTTCTTGTTTGTGTGATTAGTACCATGAATATTGAGTAACAGGGCCTTGTAGTGATAATAATTGCAGTTTTAGGAGATACTAAAATAACTTGAGCTGTCTTGAGCTCTAATGAATCACATTTTTATATACTGTGTGCATTTTCATATCTTATTGAATTGACTGGTACATAAAAATGTTCTGAGACAAGTGATGCTGCAGGATTGATGTGTTTTTTTTTCATAACTTTTGTTTTCCTCCTCCTCCATTGGTGGTCTCCAGTGACACTGTGATGGAATATTTGATCAATGTGACAACAGCCCCAGAGTTCCGTCCATGGGAGGTGTCAGACCTCACCCCGAGAGTAAAGTTTGACAAGGCACAAGCTGCACAGAGCCCTCAAATAGGTGGGCTTTTATTTCCTTTTCAGCATGGAAGAAGTTTGATCCATTGTTTGTATTCCCACTTGTGAGTCTTATTAATGACTAAAGATGCCACTTTACTGTTTGATTAATCTATAATTAGGCACTAGAGCATAGATCATTTTTACACCAGTGTATGAATAGCGTCAGATAATATACTGTACAATGAAATCACAAAATATTGTAAAAAGTTTGAAAGTCATTGTTTGTTTGAGCTTTATATTTGTCAGAAAAGTCCTTTACTGATTTACTAAAACTGAATTACACTACATGGACAAAAGTATTGGGCCACACCTACTAATTATTGAATTCAGGTGTTTCAGTCTCATTGCCACACCGTTATTAAGTGAAGTACCTAGCCATGCAGTCTGCCTTTACAAACATTTGTGAAATAATGGATCACACACTGAATTTATGTGTAGTACTGTAATAGGATGCTAGCATCCCGCCTAGATACTCCACGATAAGCTGTAAGTGCTATTATTACAAAGTGGAAGCATTTAGGAACCACAGAAACTCAGCCATGAAGGGACAGACCACATAAAGTTACAGAGTGGGGTTACCAAATGCTGAGGTGCATAGTGTGTGAAAGTCACCAATGCTCTGCCGACTAAATAACTGTTCCAAACCTCTTCTGGCATTAACATCGGCACAAAAACTGTGCACTGAGAGCTTCATGGCATGAGTTTTCATAGCCAAGCAATGGTGTGCAACCTTAGATCACCAAGCACTATGCCAAGAATCAGATGGAGTGCAATGTTTTCTACAGAATGACTACTCTGGCAGTCTGATGGACAAATCTGAGTTTTGCAAATGCTAGTAGAACATTACCTGTCAGACTGCACTGTGACAACTGTAAAGTTTGGTGGAGGATGGATAATGCTAAGGGGTTGTTCTTCTGGGGTTGGCCTGGGCCTCTTAGTTCCAGAGAAGGGAAATCTTATTACTATAGCTTACCAAGACATTTTGGAAAATTATATGCTTCCAATTTTTTGGGAACAGTTTGGTGAAGGCCCTTTTCTCTTCCAGCATAATAGTTCCCCAGAGCACAAAGCAAGGTTCATAAAGACACGGTTGAATAAGGTTGGTGTGGAAGAACTTGACTGGTCTGCACAGAGCTCTAACCTCAGCCCCATCAAACACCTTTGGAATGAACTGGAATGGCGATTGTAAGCCAGGCCCTCTCATCTAACATCAATGTCTGACCTCACAAATGATTTTCTGGATGCATGGGCAAAAATTCCCACAGACACACTGCCTATGGATTTCGAGTGGGATGTCATAATAGCTCCTTAAGGTGTAATATCTATGTAGCCAAATACTACTTTTCTATATAGTGTATCTGACTGGTGTAAACTGTCAGGTTTCGGATAAAGCTAACAAATGGCTGTAAAAGACTAGCTGTTTCCTATGTTCTGACTGAACTGTAATTGAAGCATGTGTTTCTAAAAAAAAAAAAAAAACTCATCCAGCATGTCAAAGGATGATTGTCATCAAATCAGAATGTACCTTTGGCTCCTCCCTTGTAGTTTCCCCAAGGGGTCACCACAGCAGAATAATTTTGAGTTGGTAATTTGGCAGAGGTTGTTAAACTAGATATCTTTCCTGATGTCCTTCTTGATGCAACCCTCCATGGTGAGAGAGGCCTGTGTCCCCACCTGGAATCGAACCAGCAACCTTTTACTTGTAAGGCGAATGTGTAAACCACTACACTACAGGGACACTGGTATCAGGATCAGAATACTTTATTAATCCCAGCGGGGAAATTGCATTTAGTTACTGAAAATTTAGAAAATGTGTTAAGTTCCCTGGAAATTTATTACATAGGCAGGTTTTGACATGTATGACAAACCCTCACGTACAGATGGTGACGCTGTGTTTTTTTCTTCTCTGTCAGTGTGCTGAAACTAACAAACATCTATATCTCTCTTCCAGGTGTGGTTGAAGCGCTGCATGAAGCGGCCTATAAGAACACCCTGTGTAACTCCCTGTACTGCCCAGACCACATGGTTGGCAACATCCAGTCTGAGCATGTGAGTATTAAGTTTTTCAAGAACAACACAAATGACCTAGTCATCAGTTTAAAATATACACTAACGTTCTGTTAGATTCACATCTTCTACAAACTTCAAAAATGATTTCTAAAACCTTTTTGTTTCAGAATCAGAATATTTTATTAATCCCAGGGGAAAAGTTGTACTGTGTTACAGATGCTCAGTTAGATATAAATATACATTTGAAAAGCAAGAAAATAAAGATTAAAATAAACAAATAGTATGTCTGTATAAATTGCAATATGTAACATAAATAACTCCAAAGTTAAGCACTATATACTATGTATTATACATATAATATGAAACTGGGCAAGGAGTCACAGGGACGAATTATAGAGTTTGATGGCCACAGGTAGAAATGATTTCCTGTGGCGTTCTGTGGTGCATCATGGCAGATTAAGCTGCTGAACGTGCTCCTGTGCGTGTCCAGCACGTCATGGAGAGGCAGTGAAAGATTGTCCAATATTGCCCTTAACTTGGACAGCAGCCTCCTTTCTGACACCACTGTCAGAGAGTCAAGCTCAGCACCCACCAATTACTGGCCTTGCGGACCAGTTTGTTGAGTCTGTTGGTATCCGCTACTCTCAGTCTGCTGCCCCAGCACATGATGGCAGGGGGCAGAGGATGGCACTGGCTACCACAGACTCATAAAACATCTGAGCATCATCCGGCAGATATTGAAGGGCCGAAGTTATCTCAGAAAATAGAGATGGCTTTATTGAAGTCATCTTGTAGATGACTTCTGTGTGTTTAATGAAGTCCAGTTTATTCTCAGTGTGAATTTGTCCTTCAGTGTCTATTAATCTTTTTAGTGGAAGATGTGAAATATCTGTCTGATCTAGTATACAGTTCTTTTGAAATAATCTTCACACATGTCACATGTGGATATTTTTCTGTTCGTTCTGACTGATGGTGTTAATGTATGTCTTTCAGCTGTCTTTATAATGATGTTATTTTTTTTCTCCAGCTTCACCATTTTGTCCAGAACAATTTCACCAGTGCAAGAATGGCCCTTGTTGGACTTGGTAAGGATGATTATACTAAAATAATCATAACCATATAAAGATAGAAGAACCCAGATTTCTCCTAAATTACCAAAGGATCATTAATGATGAAGATGTTTGCCTTTCCACTAGGTGTTGACCACGCTGTGCTGAAGCAAGTGGGAGAGCAATTCCTCAACATCCGCAGTGGAGCTGGCACCACAGGGGCCAAGGCTCAGTATCGTGGAGGTGAGCTGAGCTGGCCAAAAATATGCATTTATATGTCTAAGCAAGTTTTGATGAGTGCCTCTAACCCAGGAAAATTATAGACCATGTAAACCTCTCTGTCTTGTGTCTTGTGTCCCTCCCCAGGTGAGATTCGTCTGCCCAGCTCTGGCAGTCTGGTCCATTCGGCGGTGGTGAGCCAGTCAGCTGCAGCAGGCACCAGTGAAGCTCTGGCCTTCAGTGTGCTGCAGCATTTACTGGGAGCTGGGCCACACATCAAGAGAGGATCAGGCATCTCCAGCAAACTGGTCCAGGGTGTCACCAAGGCAACTGCTGACCCCTTTGATGTGAGTGCCTGTCAGTTTGTGGCATAAATTTTAACATAAGCCATATGCCTTCAGAGGAGCTTTTGTGCACATTAATTGTAAAAACACAAGCCATCCATCTTTTTTTTTAATCATTCTGTCTTTTCCACAAAAGGTCACTGCTTTCAATTCAAGCTACTCTGACTCTGGGCTGTTTGGGGTCTACACCATTTCCCAGGCTGCAGCTGCTGGTGATGTAAGTATGCCGTTGGCTCGAAAGGAAGCTGTTCATCAGCACAAAGTGTTTTTAAAAGTAGCCACAGTATTTTTTTTCCAGAATAAAACTGGAGACCGATAACATATCTGATGCGACCACTGTGCACTTCTCCTCTCCAGGTGATTAAGGCTGCCCTTGCCCAGGTGAAGGCTGTTGCTGATGGTGGAGTCACAGCTGCTGACCTAACTCGAGCCAAGTAAGACATACACAAGACAAATCTTCTTTGGCCTTGATTTTCTATTCCTTCTTCCAATCAGTGTTTTCACCTTGTGGGCTGAACATTTTAGGTTGAAGGAAGAATACAAGGTCATTAAAAGGATGCTTGCCTTCTTAGCGACATGCAAAACACAGTGGGAAGGTGGAAGGCAATAATGTTGGTATGCAGTACTTGAAAACTTGAACATTTTTGTCGTTTCACTTGTGCTTTAAAGCAGATATGTGTTTGAAATTTAAGATGTATTTTGGAGCCTACACTATTTGTCCTGCAAATTGGACTGTGAGCTCAGGTAATGAGGAACTTATATTTTTCTATAGTTTACAACTTGTCCTTTACAGTCAGAACAATGAAAGCTTTTGCAATTACATTGAGGGAGGGGGCACAAATGTAGTTATTTATTATTTTACAGATTTAGATCAATAAAATGTGACTCTACCAATAAACAATGCTATATTATTATAGCTTCAGCTACTCAAGTATATAAAGCTTTTCTCAAGCCACTAAAAATATTGAAAGGGCTACTGGCCTGTGTAAAAGAAAGATGTTACATGGACACTAAATTCTGTTACGTAGTTTTAAAGTCTTTTGGTTTAATCACACTGTGGAGCTGCAGTAGACAAAAACCTCTCATCCGTACTGACATCATGGCATTTATCTACCTCCAAGAAGTAAGCAGTCAAACTCATAGATTCTAATTTCTGGACTTCATACAGCTGCCACTTGTCTTTTGGTGGTTTGATTTTCAATTTGATTTCTGTATTGTAGTAGTTTGTGTTCACCTTACAAGTTAAAGGTCCCTGGTTTGATTCCAGGTGGGGACACAAGACCCTTTCACTGTGAAAGGTTGTGTCAGAAAGGGTATATGGCGTAAAACATCTGCCAAATTACTGATGTGGATCAATCTGTGTGGCAACTCCTTGGGGAAAATACAAGGGAGCGAGTATTTTTTAATGTAAGGCTGATTGATTACTTGGAGTTTAATCTGTTACGAAGTTGGCTTCCTACAGTTATTTTTGCTACGAAGTGCTCCTTTTTCTCTAATTATAAAAACAAGAACACGTTATTCTTTTTCGGTGGTTCATTTTTGCTCCTTTTCAGTGCAGCTCCAGCCGAAACTACTAAAATAGAGCCTTCAACCAGCAAGAGCTGTCAAGAGAAAGTAAAGCGCTCCAGTTTTCAATGGGTGAACCAGTGGAACAGTTGCTGGTTGCCTCATTGTCGCTTGCAGTCTAGTTTTAGTAGAGTGATACAGTTGACTGATTTCTTCAGCTCTCTGCCACTTGTCTCAACGCTGCTGTGCAACGCCTCCCGAGACAGACAAGTCCACTGCTGCCTGGGGCTCTCTTTACACCTGTCTGCGCCTGTGGTCATTTCCCAGTGGAAGCAGGCTGGCATTGACTGGCATTCCCCTTGCAATACTGGTTTTATGGGCAAAAACACCCCCTAGTCAGGGGTTAACTTCCCACTGGCTAAATATGCATCCTTCATCACCTCCATCTTTCATGAAGTTGTTCATTAACCCAAGTAAAAACTGGGATTTTTTCCAATCATTGTGCAGCCTTAATACTGTCCCATTAAGCCAAATTCTTTAAATGAACTGAACTGTTATTTTGACATCTAAACATCTAACACTCATTAAAACATAGGTGAATTTAAATATGTTCTTGTCCTCTTTTTGCACTGTTGTGGCATATAATAAGTTTGTTCTTCTTCTCTGCAGGGCCCAGCTTAAGGCTCACTACCTGATGTCTCTGGAAACTTCAGAGGGTTTGCTGGAAGCCATGGGCACTCAGGCCCTGGCTGATGGATCCTACCACACTCCCGAAGAAATCTCCAAAAACATTGACAACATTTCCTTGACTGATGTTTCTAATGTAAGACTTTTGGTTTTATCTGTACTCAGTTATTATATAGCATGTGAAAATGAGACGTAAAAGTTGTTTTGATTTTTTTGGTGCTCTCTTTCAGGCTGCCAAGAAATTCGTGTCTGGCAAGAAGACCATGGCATCCACTGGCAACCTTGTAAAAATGCCCTTCGTGGATGAGATCTAAAGCCCCTCCTCATAACCTCATGCTGAACCTTTAGTGATGGCAAAGCAGAATTTCTTTCCTCTACATTTGAACAAAAACAGATGATTTTGCAATGCTGTTTCTCTGAGACATATTTCATGACACCACTGGGTATTTATAGGTGTTGTAACAGTATATTTTCAGGTGTTTCTGCTCTGGTGCATTTAGGGTGACCAGATATCCCTCTTTATGTGGGACTCCCCAGCATTTTTACCCCTTGTCCCCTGTCCCATATCTTAACACAATATCTTACGTTTTGACTGCCTATGCAGGGCATGCACTTTTCTAAAGTCTGGCTTTAACCATAAGCACCAGGGAGCCAGGGAAGACTTTTCATCCTAGTCGAGGTAAGGTGAGCCTGTCTGATACTGTGCCAATCGGGGAAAGTTAAAAATTACCACAAACTCACAAGTGCCACCAATTTTGGTGGAATATGAAGAAAACTCGCAAAAATAAAAGGAAATTCTGCTTGAATAATGGGGTGAAACCTGGTGGAAGGCAATTCTTGTGAGTCTCACAAGAAACCTGTAGCTCCAAGTAATGCTGATGGATGCTTCCCCTCTGAAACCCAAATTAGAGCTAGACAAAACTACTGGTTAGTAAAAGATTAAAAAGAAGAAACAATACACTTAGGCTTTCAGTTGAGGGCGTTGGCAAGGTTCCATTCAAGTAAAAATGCTGCTCAGGATCATACTGTGTTCTACGTTGTCCCACATCGAGTTTGTTGGGATCTGGTCACCCTAGGTGCATCACTCCTCCACTCATCTGTCCACATTAACTGTATAGCTGATGTAAAATAAGGAATAAATTCTATCAACCTTGCAGAGTTTGAAGTGATTTGTGTCCTGTATAAAGGTTTGAGTCTTAGAGGCTCATCCTCTTGGTCTGGCTTCTGATCAAATCATACTAAATAAGAGAAGAGTTGACATGTATGGAAAGATTTCAGGAAGCAGTTGAGATGTGGCTTTTGCCTTGGTGGATCTTGTCTGCACGCGCGTGGGAGTGTGATATTTAAATCCCAGCACGTGCTCAGGGGTGTGTTTCAGAAACTCAATCACTTCCACCTGCAGAAATCTCGATGATGCAAAAGGTGCGGGAGTTTACGGGCTTTCTCGCGAGAACAACGGGCGTGGAGACGGTGGGGGTGCTGACTTGAGTTTCCTGTGAGAAGACGGGGGTCGCTGTGCAGGGCTTGCAGTCGTTCAGGTCGCATTTTTTTGAAGCGTAAAAAGAAGAGTCCGCGCCTGAGAATTTGGAGAGTTTAAGCTGCAGAAACGTGAGGATGCGCGGCAGTTTCCTAAGGTAGTGAACGGCTCTCCTGCGGTGTGGAGAGGGATCGGGCTTTTGATGCAAACTCGGGCGACAAGAAGTCCTGTGCATGCATGAAGCAGCTTCAATGCACGAATAGTCCGTGTGTGTTAATGAGGCAGGTTGTGCTGCCGTCCGGGATGCGGTGGAGCAATCCGTGACCCCCCCCCCGGTGCAACCACACTCTGCTGGGCTGGAGAAGAGCCAGCAGGTCGGGTCAGACCCGACTTCAGGAGGAATAACAAAAGGAAATCAGATCTGAGATCAAACACAATGCGAGGACAGCGTGGATGAGGCGCACCCTCATGTGGGTTTAGGTGACTGCTTGGTGTCCCGTCTCCGTCAGACGCCCACCTGTGTCCGCAGACATGGATAAACTCACTGTGATCTCAGGATGCCTCTTCCTTGCTGCAGACATCTTCGCCATCGCCAGCGTCGCCAACCCGGACTGGATCAACGTTGGAGAATCCGGTGGTAGGTTACTGACAGTCGGTGTCACTGTAGAGTGGCCGTTTTGTCCCTCTGCATGTGGGACTGTACAGCGTTTTTATTCCTCATCAAGATGATGTCCCACAGTTTAGTCAGCTCTGCAGGATGTGCACTTCTCTGAAGTCTGGCTTTAGGTAGGAGGACCAGATCCCAGCAAACTCAGTGTGGGACACATCACTGATCCTGTGCAGCATTCAGCATGTGAAGGACTTTTTATTTGAATTTGGCTTTCCCAATTCTCTCACTAATAAATGTAACGATCATAAATCAAAGTCTAAGTGTATGGTTTCTTTTCTCATGTAGGTCCCTGCTTTCACATGCATCAGGTGAAAGCCAAACTGGGGGACAAGGGGTAAAAATGCTGTGCAGTCCCACATAAAGACGGACATCTGGTCCCCCCAGGTGCAGGCCAGTCTGTCTTTTAGTGCCAGTGCCGTCAGGGAAAGTCCAATTTTAGGTGTATATATTATGGAAAGTACCACAAAGAAAATTGAGCCAAAGTTTACACTGAGAAATATTTTTTCAGCTTTTTGCTGAATAGCAGTCAACATGCAATTATAATAAAGAGCTTAAAAAGACTATGCATGAGACCATGACATCAAACTCTGGCTTTCTTTCATCCTTTTTGTATTTATTTAACAAAGGACTATAAAAAGTTGCATTCAGGTAAAATAGTTTTTCCATTACATGCTAGATGCTTAACCTGTAATGTGCACACTTTACTGAATTTTTATTTTTAAGTTGGATATCAAAATTTCAGACTACATCTAATGTGTCTCACATTGCCCCACACAAACACAGTCTTTACCCCACATTTAGTTTGCTGGGATCTGGTAACCCTAGTTTCACTTCAGCACCTTTAGGCTTTTTTTTTTTTTTTTTAACTATTTGGGGTACTGATGGGGGGGCACAGGAAAACAAAATCTGGCATATCTGTTATTTCATAAGACGGGAATCGCAACACCTTTTGATTTACGAGATGAGGTCAGACAGCAAAAGTTTCCCTTTCATTAAAAAAAAACAAAAAAACTTGCAGCCATCAGAACAATCATGAACAGCTGCTCTCAGTAAGCCTGTTGTCATTGTGAAAATGTGCGCATACTCTGGTGAGATTATGAATTCAGTTGAATAACAACAAGCTGCACACATACACTGACCCCTTTTTGGTATGTGACCCTTTAAAAATAAGCACTGTCCATTAGTCATCCTGAATCACCTAAGCTTGATATTGGTGGTGAGCAAAAGTTACTGTTACTGGGTTTGTTTGAAGTGGTAAAATTCTCCAGTCCAGTCAGTGCTCCTGCATGTGAGAATCACCACAGTGCTGTAGGATGGTGAGTGGAACCTGGTGGGATCTGTTTTTGTCTCTGACACCACTTAATCTTTTTCCTCCCGCACTCAGGTCCTTTAAACACCATTTGGCAAACTGTCAGGTACCAGTCTTCACAAATGCACTGCAGACTTGAACCTCTGGACTGTTATCTGTTATTCTGATAATGGTCATGTAAGTTCACAGTGGGTGCATGCAACCCTCCATCACACTACTCAGGCAGCCCCCACCCCTAAACCAGAATATTTTCAGAAGTAAGAGCATGTCAGAAGTGGGCTAGCTCCTGTTTATGTCTTTTGAGAGAATTATTCAATTTATTCAAATTATACAATTTCCCCCTGGAATTAATAAAGTATTCTGATGATTTTGATTCTGATTCCAAGACTGACATGCCCTGTTGATCAGTATGCCCAGACTTGGTTTTGAACATCCAGTATTTCTCAGTTGTTAAGGTCATAGTGCGTATAGAAAAAACACTCAGTTTTAGAAATGGCTTATACCCTTTCCCTGATCCGTTCTTCACCACGGTCGTATTGTCAAGTTGCTTTTATTTGTAGAACTTTTAAAAGAGATTGACACTGTGCTTTCCAGGCAGATTCATTTACATTCCAGGCCTCCAAAAATCTCATTTCAAAGCACAAAACTCACATGGATAAAAAGCATGATTTAAAAAAAAATAAAACCAAGCAAAAATTATAATACAAATATGATAAATGGTATAAATTTATAAAAAGGAGTCAAAAATAAACACAGAAATGATATTTAGACAGTTAGAACAACAGTTGGCGGGGGGGGGGGGGGGGGAGAAAAAAATATTTT
>VUQH01038703.1:0-15623 GCA_015106775.1 Etroplus canarensis | reverse complement strand
AGGAGGTGGGGGGGTGGGGGGGGGGGGGGGGGGGGGGGGGCATTAAGAAATTGTTCACGGTGGATTTGGAAAAACCATGAGGAGCCTTAAAGCTTCACTAAAAGCAAGTGAAATGAGGAATGTCTTTAGAACTGATTTGAATTGTCAGCTGTTTGAAAGGTTTTTAAGTGGGATGGCAGACTGTACAGAGCCTGGGGGCGATAGCAGCGAATGCCCGACTGCCTTAGTTTGTAGGCGAGAAGCTGGCACTGAGAGAAATGGTTGGGAGGATGACCTCAGTGACCTGGAGGCAAAATATGGAGTTAGGAGTGGAATCTTGCAATCCTGTGTACAGGGAGTTACAGTAGTCCAGCTGAGAGGTGATAAAGGCATGGATAACTTTTCTCTAAATGCTTTACAAATTAAACTAGCTTTAATTTTAAGTCCCAGTTGAAAGTTGGGAGATGAAGTGGTTTTGACCTGGTCTGTTGTGTCTGCTGTAGAGATTTGTGATGCTGTCACAGTAACTCATTACAGATTTTGAGAAGCTGCACTAAACTTGGTAGGTATATACCCCAGTTGAATAGTAGGTTTCTATTTAATTTCTGCTCTATGGCTTTATTATGAATATATACTTCTGGATCTTACAGAGGAAAAATATATCAATTTTGGTGAAATTTTATATGTATGAGACAAATATCACTTCACTGTCTACTTTTATAACTACCAAGTGGTGAAAGAAGCCCAAGTCAGTGTCATGGTTAAGAAATTTGCCTTACAGGCAAAAGGTCCCTGATTTGACTCAAGATAGCAAAACAAGCCCCTCTCACCACGGAGGGTGTGTCAGGAAGGGCATCTGAAGTAAAGCCTCTGTAGAATTACCATTGCAGATTAATCTGCTGTGGCGACCCCTTGGTGAAAATTACAAGTGAGCAGCCAAAGTACATTTTTAAGTATAAATATAGTGTTGCCTCCTGTCTTTTTGTCAGTGCCAATGTCTCCAAACCGTACATCATAGCAGGTCTCACTACCATCTTGCAGTGGTTAACACTGTTGCCTCACAGCAAGAGGCTCCAGTTTCGAACCCAGCAGCTGGCCAGCTGCATGTTCTTCCCGTGCTTGCATGGGTTCTCTCCCGGTACTCCGGCTTCCAGAGACTTGCAAGGCAGTTGGGGATTCATTAGGGATTGTAAATTGACCGTAGGTGTGAATGTGAGCGTGAATAGTTATCTTTCTGTGTTGGCTCCAGTCAGACTGGCTACCTGCCCACGGTGTACCCCGCGTTTTGCCTCATGACAGCTGGGATAGGCTCCAGTACCCCCCCAAGACCCCGAACTGAATAAGCGGGAGAAGATGAATGAATGAATAATAGTGATATTTCTTGATTTCATCCTGAGCTGATCCAGGTTATTCCAGAAAGGCTCTGGTCAGGGAGATATTAATTGTCTTTTGCAGGAAAAACGCGTCACGGCTAGGATTTCAGACCATCCAAACAATCAACGAGGTTCTTCGTGGATTATCGTGGATGTCTACAGAGTTGCTTGGTTTAGTCCTGACAT
Source organism: Etroplus canarensis (assembly GCA_015106775.1). Taxonomy (NCBI): domain Eukaryota; kingdom Metazoa; phylum Chordata; class Actinopteri; order Cichliformes; family Cichlidae; genus Etroplus; species Etroplus canarensis. Next base: position 14,085 of record VUQH01038703.1, on the reverse strand, counting down.
GAAGAATGAGACCTTTATTTATGTGTGTCTCTTTCAGATTATGTCAAGTCCATTCAGTTTGCTGACGGTACACTCCACTCAAGTTCTTGACATATGTCAAGAATAATTAAAGCAAGCAGGGTGTACCAGACCACCATTTGTGGCGGTATCATAGCAAAGGGCCTGAACACTTTCTAAACGACAGATTTTGTAGAATAAAGTGCTGTGTGAATGTGTGTGTGAATGGGTAGATGAGGCTTGTAGTAAAAAGTGCTTTGAGTGCTCAGTTAGAGTAGAAAAATGCTATATAAGTACCAGTCCATTTCAGATTTTTAAATATGTAATGCTTTTGCAAAAATCTTTTTAAAAAATGTATTTACTCTTTTTTTAAAATAAGGGTTTACTGAATGTAGACTGAAGGCCAAAACTGGGATTTTAAATTATTTTATAATTTATGAGAATGTCTTGTGTATCTTTTTATATTCAGTGTTTGGCATTTGATGTCAGCCGTTTCTTTGTGTAAAAGTGAATTTGTAGTTATCAGCAACTACAGCATACAATAGCCACTAATTAAAATCCAATAGAAGCAGAAATTTCACAGATTAAGTCAGTCCTGGATGAAAGTGTTGAATATAGGTCTCCCAAAGTCCTGGCAGACTTGACCTCCCTGGTTATTGCACTAAAGTAATGTACAGATGCAAAGTCCAAAGCTAAACATTGACTAAAACTGGTGCAATGGACAAATAGTCCCACTGCAGTGTATGCACAGCTGCCTGAGGTTCTTGTCAGGCTCCATCACAATGCTACAGTGAAGCAGTGATAAGCATGTAACAGGCATACTGAGTGGCTAATACAGGATTTAATTTGTTGAAAAAGATCCTGGCCGTAGCTGAGGGCATGGCAGACAGTTAAATGCTGGATAATTGAATAAGTAACTACTAACTCTTCATCCAAATGTCATAGTAGAAAATGGACTGAAATTCAGAACAGCTCACATTGTGAAGGTTTTACCTCCCATTCCTCAAGGTAAATAAGAGTGTGAAATGACTGTTGTAAAAGCCTTGTGCTCCTGTCTAATTAGCCCAATAGTAATTACCTGAAGGCAGGAAGTGTTGTTTGGGAGTGAGGATATTTGACTTTTAATAAGGCCTCTTGGGAAAGTAATGTTTTCCACCTGGACAATTAAGTGCTTCATGCTCAGTTCTGACATATTTCATTTCAGTTGTGAATGCTCAGTGTAGTCTAGAAGTCAATAGAATGATTATATGCAAATTATTGTTTCATAACTTCCTCCTGAAACTGATAAATCTTAGTTTTATCTTACTTTTGTAAAATTAAATTCACTTTTATTTATATAGTGCCAATTCACAGCAAAAGTTGCCTCAAGGCGCTTTGTAAGGTAAAGACTTTACAGTATTAGAGAGAAACCCCCAAAAATCAGAAAACCACTATGAACAACTTGGCAACAGTGAGAAGGAAGAACTCCCTTTAAATAGGATGAGACCTCCGGCAGAACCAGGCTCAGAGAGGGGTGGCCGTTTTTTTGACCAGTTAGTGCGTGAGGGGACATAGAGGAAGAATAAAGGAGAGCAGAGAGACACAAGGACATCACAGACTATGGGAAAGAGAAGGCAGTGACGAGCAGCAGTGGCGTAAAAGCATACATACAAAGTCTGCCTCTTATGCTCATTCCCAGCTTTGTATTTTCATTCTCGGAATCTAGTAGCTTTGCATGATTAGAAGTTAAGCCACTGTATATGGCAAGCTGTTTTAGCCACCTCCTCCTCCTTTTAAGCCAATTTTTCTTCTGATTGGCAGTCCTTCACAAACGGAAGACAGGAACAGCAGCTGTGAGGGGCTTATTTGCTCACAGTCTTAGAGATAGCCCCGCTCTTTGTATCATACACATCCAAGAATTGGAAGAAGAGCAGACTGAGGTCTGAGCTTCTGGTTCACAGGGATTGCATGTACAAATGTAAACCCCATAATTTGGAACTTGATTCACTGGGTATTTCTTTTCCACTCGCCTTCCTCTCCCCATGCATTTATGTCACTACTGCATACCATTAACCTTTGTCTTCTTGCTCCCATAGTTTCTGTTTTGTCCTCATCTTTCTGCTCTCCTTTTTTCTCTTTTTCCCCTCAACACATAGATGGTTGCCCCTCCCTTAGCTTGATTCTGTTGGAGGTCTCTTCCTATTAAAAGGGAGTTCTTCATTCCCACTGTTGCCAAGTGCTCGCTCAGAGGGGATCTTCTGATTGTTGGGGTTTTCACTCTAACGTTGCCGGGTCTTCAGCTTACAGTATGATCAGAATCAAAATCCTTTATTAATCCCATAGGAGAAATTGTTTAAATCTCCTTGGCGTGACTGTTGTTGTGAAATGGGACCATGTAAATAAAATCAAATGTGAGTGTGAATGGAGTGTGCACATCTCATTAGTCATTATGAACATTATAAACAACACCAGTGATGATGGCAGCACTTTGTTGTCGCTGCTGTTCGAACACTCGTGTGAACATCATTTCTTTGTGCTGCTGTTAGTCCCAATGCTTTTTCATCTACCACAAGGTCAACAATTGTGTGTTTAATAAAATGTTCACCAGCCATATATCCACTCATACTCATACAGTAATGCACTAAAATCTGAAATACAGCTGTGGAAAGCACAGCTGATATCAAAATATAAAAAGAAAACTACTTGAGATAGAAATGCCATTAAAGACTTGTGTTTAGATGGTGTTTATGTGACTTCTAGTTACACTGCAAATATTAAACAACACATAACAGTTGTTTAATACTCCAAATGATATTCAGTTACCTTTAGGTAAATGAAAGATCACCTGTTTTGTTCTTTCTCCAGTTTCCTGTGGATAGTTTATTGCATTTAGTGACCATAACAGTCAAGAATAAGGGTGACGTGCACACCTGTATTAACTACAGAGGTATAAAGTTGATGAGTCATACCATGAATCCATGGGGAAGAGTTGTTAAAGCTAGGTTAAGAAGAGAGGTAAGTGAGCAGCAGTATGGCTTGCCAAGGCAAAGTACAACAGATGCAATGTTTGCTTTGAGAGTGCTGGTGGAGAAGTATAGAAAAGGTCAGAAAGAGTTGCACTGTGTCTTTGTAGCTCTTGAGAAAGCATATGACAGGGTGCCAAGAGAGGAACTATGGTACTGTTTGAGGAGGTCAGGAGTGGCAGAGAAGTATGTGAAGGTGGTGCAGGACATGTATGAAGACAGCGAGACATTGGTGAGGTATGTGGTAGGAGTGACAGATGGGTTCGGGGTAAGGTGGGATTACATCCGGGATAAGCTCTGAGCTCCTTGTTTGCAATAGTTATGGATTGATTGACAGATGAGATCAGGCAGGAGTCTTTGTAGACTATTCTTTGTGGGGTCACTGTGGCTCAGGAGGTACAACGGGTCATCTTCCAAAAGGAAGGTTCCCTGGCTTCATCAGTCTACATGCTGAAGTGTTCTTGGGCAAGACACTGAACCCCAAATTGCTCCCAATGCATCCATTGGAGTGTGAATGTGCATGATAGTTAAAAGCACTTAAAGGCACAGAATACGGTAATGGGTATGAATGGGTGAATGAGTAAAAAGCACTTTTGAGTGCTCATTTAGAATAGAAAAGTGCTTTTTAAGCACCAGTCCATTTATCTTTTACCATTTACTCTGATTGTTAGCCCTGATTCTTTTATTAGAAGCCCAAGAACAAACTGGAGAAATCTTCCATTCACAAACAAAGTATTTTTTGCAGTCACAGGTAAAGTATGGCAGTGCTGGGCTCAGAGTGACGAGCTCCCACTGGAACTCAGCCAGAATGAGCCCTGATCTCTGAAAATGGTTCACATTTATCTTCTTGGGCTGGGCCTGCCCTGTACAGAGATTGGACTTACACGCGACTGTTTGTAATTGGCCATCTATTGTTGACGTGGACAGGCCAATCACTGTCCATGTCTTGTTCTTGGAATGTAATAAGCAACATGTATGACTGTTGTTTTGGGCACGTATCTAATGCAACAGGCCTAACTGATAAGATAGAGAAGACAAAATAGAGCCGTTCCATCTATCTCCTGGTATACAAATCGATTCTAATCGGTCGTGTTATCTTATAGTTCTGGAACATACAAGGTCATATTTTATGCACAGTGAGCTCAGTGAGAAGTACAAAGTGAGTTCAGTGTGAGAAACTCAGAATAAGGATACCTGATGTCCAAAAATGAGGCCAATTCTAGTACTGATGTTCATACCATTTACATGATGATCTGTAGTGAGAGTAAGTATCTGGTGGAGGTATGCACTAGAAAGAAGAGAAATGAAAGTTAGTGACCACAATGAACAGGATTAGAATTAAAACAGATTAGTCCAGCAGAGGAACAGCTCAGATAGAACAGTTTGGAGATAAAACCAGAGGCAAGGTTGAGATGGTTTGGACATGTGCAGAGAAGGGATAGTGGATATACTGGACAAAGGATGTTGGAGATGGAGCTGCCAGGAGAGACGATAAGAGGAAGACCATAGAGAACATACATGGCTATAGTGAAGGATGACATGAAGAGGATTGGTGTGATAGAAGAGGATGCAAGGGAGAGGGTGAAATGGAGTCAGATGATTTGCTGTGAGAAGCTGAAAGAAGAATAATTGCCCAAACAGGCTGTAAACAAAGTATTGCACTACTTTCCCTGGACTATTAGAATGAGCAGATGTTTGTCCCCTAAGGCAAAACCTTTCAGAGTCTGGATGATTGTGTAAATGTTTAGCCACAACAAACTTGACTTTTAAGTTGTCAGGGAAATTTCCAGACCCTTCTCCACATTCTATTACAGTAGTGTATATCATATGTCCTCATTTCCCTTTTTAATCCTGTTAAGACATAACCACCTTCATCTGCAGTTATTTACATTTTCCTTAGTTTACTTTATTTTAAAAAAAGTATCAAGTAAAAGCACATTTCTGTAGGACTAATGACCTTTTTGTATTTCCAGGGAAATGGATGCAACATTTAAACTGTCCTCCACTCTATGGTAGGAACAGGATGTCCTGTGTAAATGGGGTTATAGGTCAGCATGCAGGAGGATCTGATTCAGGCCTCATGTTTCCTTCAGCCATGTTGTGATAACAATCCAGCATTAAAGATTTGCAAGAGAGACTGATTTAATGTCAAGGTATGATGGAAAAGCAGAAGTGAAACACGTGGGAGATGGTGGAGAACTTGCCCATTATCCAGTTTAAAACTACTAAACAGTTAAATGTAAATTGAAGGACCTTGATTGCTTTAAGTGTTTATTTAAATGCAGTTTATTTTATTTAATTTCCTGTCAAATTAGAAGATGAGTCAGCATTTCCCTGTGTTTTTCCTGCTTTCTTTGTGATACTGGTTACTTGGCCGTCATGGTAATTATGTTAATTCTGCACTCACTGGATTTAAATTACTTTGATTACTTTTTTAAATGCATAACATGTATACAGCTTCTCCTCATGCAAGGCACTAACCACTATCTGAAGATAATTCTGGTAAAGAAAGAAAACAGAGGGAGGCAAATGAATAAATAACTGTGTGGGGGATTTTATTTAGCGTTTTTTCCACTCTCATTATGTGCACTAGTTTGCTTGGAGTTCTATTGTGCCAGACTGGATGCAGAGTTAAGCAGATGCAGTCTCTGTTGGGCTCCAAGTGTTTTTCTGTTGCAGAAAGAAACCCTCCTACCTGACATCATGGCACCCGCAAGGCCTTGTGAGAGGGGAGGGCATCAGATGACTTGCGTCACTAATCTCTTCATTTCCGTTGCTCTCTCAGTGCACAATGCTTTGCTGGTTCATGCCAGAACCCCAAACCTGTTAGATATCATATGAATCACTGGGGAGGTCTCTACTGCTGTTGTGCCACCAATCGACCGGTTTTTCCAAAAACAGGTTTCTCAAGGAGAAAAAAGAGACCTATCATGGCCACTTTTTAAGAGGTGATTCTGTTGAATAGCTCATTAACCCAGATATATAATCATCCAATCATGTGGGATTTTCCCACACATTTATCTCTTGGGTTTAACAGAGGAAATGAAAACATGAGAAACCATCCAGTGAACGGCGGTTCTCTGGCCGAAAATCTCTTTGTGATGCCAGAGGTCAGACGAGAATGACCAAACTGCTTCGAAATGGCAGGAAAGCAGCAGTAGCTCAAGATCAAGTAAACAAGTAGCAAGTAGGCTCATCTCCCCATAGACTTCCATAATGTCACACTGTAGAGTAACCCCTGCTGATGGTTAGGAATAATGCAGTTTTAGAGCACATCACCACTGGGTTAACTTTTCAGACCTGAGGGGTATACTACCACTTAAGTTCAACATAAGTTAAGTGGAGCCTATCCCACGGGGCACGGTACCCCCTGGACAGGTCACCAGTCTATCACAGGGCTAAGAGAGAGAGAGAGACAAATTCACACATTAGTTAACCTAACCCCATGTATGTCTTTGGAACGTGGGAGGAAGAATGCACAAACTCCACACAGAAAGGCCCCAGCTGGCCAGTGGATTTGATCCGAGGATTCTCTTGCTGTGAGGCAACGGTGCTAACCACCACACCACCTTATCACCTATAGGAATCACAAAGGTGTTTCCTTGTCAATCCAGGCTTACTGCTCCAGGATCTGTGCGCGTTCACATAAAAGGGGGCATTTTATGGGTCATTTGACTCTTCTTCTGCACAAAATAGACCAATTGAGTACCACCTACTCTAATCAGACACATTATCAGGTGAATGGGTGATTGAGATCAAAAAGGACAAGAGATCAAAGCTGCAGAAATTGTTAATCTTGGGAAGCATAATTATTTATCTCTGAATTCATGATCATCAAGAGTGTACCAAGCAGTGAAATAAACATTAAGTTTACATATTTATTTTACTCAGTGCACGCTCTTTCCTACTGTTTGTTTCTAACTTGACAGCTGCACATTAGAGCTCTGAAACTTTAAGCATGACACGTAAAAATTACAGCTTACTCGGTGCATTCAGTTCTGACCCTCTCCCACTATCATTAGGTTGGTAATTATAGCTTTTCAGTTCTGAATTTAAATAGCTCCAATTCCATGATTGTAAAAGAGACTTATCAGCCGATTAGGACCGAAAATAACATTTATGCAATTCCTACATCACCAGCTGTATATATGCGAATTCCTGTGACAGTACGATGCACATTATGCAGTGGTGCAACTTTACAACTGGGAGTTATTTGGTGATATTTGTAAGATACGTCTGAATATGATGAATTTACAAAATGTATTTCTACAGCAGAGAATCTATAAAGCACTCAAAGTGGGCTGTAAATTAAATAATTAGTGAAAATGTGGCACTTCCAACTGGTTTTAGACCGAAACTCTGAGCACGACCTGCTTCCGACTAGGTTATGTCTTCAGCATGTTACCCCGTGGATATAGCCAGTTTAAAAAAGAGCCACCTTCATGACACTGAATACTCTGACTTTAAGCACGACATAGCTCACTAACTGTCACTTATCTGTCTTTGTAGTCCACCTCTCAGGAAGCTCCTTGATTATGTACAGTCTATGGTCCATGTGGCCACAACTGTGATCTAATTTCTTTCAGATGTTACTAAATCCTTTGTACATAAAAACATGTGACATTGCATTTTTCTAACTGAGCCCTTGCCACTTCAAACCACTACAAAGGGGACACAGAACATAGAAAAATGTCTTAAGTGAAATAGCCAGGAAAACTGGGTGCGTCCTGGTAACAAAAACCAGGCCACACCCAGGTGGAAGGTGCAGGGAGAGAGGAGACAAAGCACAAACTGCAGGGGACATGTTTTCTGTGTTCCAGAGGATTTTTTGAGCCAAGTATGGTAACTTAACTTTTGAAGCTCTATCTAAGCAAACTTTAATTTGAGCATTCATTGAGATATAAAAACTGCAGATAAATCACCAGTCAAGTTTGCTAAAAAAAAAGATGCCTAAAAGGTTATTGAATTTGCACCAAAATAAGGTTTTCAAAAAGCTTGTTTCCCCCTTGAAATTATACTTCTCCCACCATTTTTGCTGTTGCAGGCATTTCCCCTAAACTTGGATGTCATGTCACTCTCTTATAATGTCTTTGGTGCCTATTCTAGCATAAAACTATTTTTTTTACATGAGCAAATTAGAATATATCAGATGTATAGGAGTCAAACCAACACCGCGTGTTTACTTTAATCCCAGTATGTTTCAGTTTGTCATAAAATATTATGTTCTGTTATGGCAGTCATTCTCAAACTTTGGAGTGGGTCCCACTAGTGGGGTGTGAAACTAAGGTAAGTTGGTGTAGTGTCCCTGTAGTGTAGTGGTTTACATATTTGTGTTAAAAGCAGAAAGTCCCTTGTTTGATTCTAGGTGGGGACACAAGCCCTTCTCATGATGGAGGGTTGTCTGAGGAAGGGCATCTAGTGTAAAACCTCTGCCAGATTATCCATGCAGATTAATGTGGCAACCCGTTGGGGAAAATACAAGGTGTGGGGCATGACATTTTTTTGGCCCTTGATGTGTGGCACGGTTTAAAAAATAGTTTGAGAACCACTTTGTTATGGTGTCTGATGCAACACTTAAACAGGCCAAGTATAGAGATGAGAACTGTGACCCCAGCCTGTGCTTCTGTGCAGTGATGTACTCTAAATCCTGACTGAAACGCTCTAACAATCATCATTTTGCATTTAATCACATAATTGATTTGCAACAGCCTTTCTAACCTGTCTCACGTTCTCTGTTACTAGGTGAATTTATAATCAAAATCAGAATACATACTTAATAAACCTGGGGGGGAAATGTATAATTATCCATTGATTGGATAAGAGATCTAATCTGGTATGATTGTTCTTTCATCAACGTGGTGCTGGTGCTTATACTGGGTCCTGGGCCAGTTCTATCTGGGTGATTTTAAGAACCAGTTCATAATTTGACATGTTTGAGAACAGTTATGTGAACAGATTACTATAAAGTGGGGGGTCGTTTTCATTTTCTTCTGGTTGCACCTTACATAGCTCCAACTTTGAGCCTAGCATTCTGCACCAGTCATCTTTTGGTGGAAATGCATGGAACTGGCTCAGCTTTAATGGAAAAGGGATAATGGTGGCAAGACAGTGCTTCTGAAACACCTGGGAAACAATTGGCTAGTGCTGATTCACCTGAAAGAGTCAATATTTAACAGTGTGTAATCACTATGTTCTGTAGTGATTATTGTATATGCCATGCAATACAAGAGTGCCCAGCATCAAAGCCTTTATTTTTCTATTTCTGGCTACCTTCCTTCCACCCAGGCTCTCTGACTTTGGGTCTGGTCTGGCAGTGCCAGACCATTCATGGACGAGATCGGACCTGTACCCCCCCGCAGCTACCGGGAGAATGGATCACTGTGCTCCTCTTCATCATCCTGGGCATCATCTCCCTTACAGTCACCTGTGGTCTGGTCGTCATGTCACACTGGCACCGCGAGGCCAGCAGATATGCCCGATGGATTGCCTTCACAGGGAGTGTGTATTTACCACATTTCACCTTCAATCAGAAAAAGATGTCTTAATTCATCCACAAGCATGTCTTTGGAATGTGTTTACGAGCTTGCAAGCAATAATAATGAGGCTTTGAATTCATTTCTAATCTGAACATGCTGAGGTTAAAATGCAGCTGTGTGTTAATGTAGACCTGAGTCTCATTTTGCTCCAAACTAATATTGATGCTTCTCTCTCTTATTTTTCTCATCACAGTGATCCTGTTCTGTATGGCTGCTTTCATATTTCCAATTGGCTTCTACATCAATGAGGTTGGAGGCCAGCCATATAAGCTGCCCAACAACACAGTAGTGGGCTCCTCCTATGTACTCTTCATCCTGTCCATATTCTTCACCATAGTGGGACTGCTGTTTGCTGGGAAGGTTTGCTTACCCGGTTGATGCACTGTCTTCTCCACTTTTTGAATCTGTAAAGAAATGCCAACACTGGAGGCAAATTTGGTTGGAATGAACTGTTCTGTGGCAGTGTTGTTGTACCACAAAAGTGAGGAGCACTTGTCTTTCCCTTTGGGATAAATTGTCAAGATGCTCATAACTGGAGCCAAAACTGCTGTGATCCATGTGTCCACAGTTTGTTCAGAGACTGAGCAGGTATTCCTTCCTGAACAGTGAGTGAAGTAGTGAACAGAAAATATGTTAAAAAATGACAGATATCAGTGACTTCAAGCGATTTAAGAATGTCCAAGCTATCATCTTACATATAACAGACAGCTGTTGCTCTTCTCATCTGAACTATCAATACAGATGTGCACACTGAGAGCACCTGAATTTGGCCTGTCGACCCCAACATGATGGCTGGTCTTCCCTGAACACTGCTACAAGTAACGATCTGTAACTCAAAACGAAGTTTCTTCACCTTGTTTATATTTTTTGCAAATGTATTTTTTAAAAGGCCCAGTCTACCCCGGAGTATTCCTCCCATTAATACATATAGTGGATTGCCTTAAAGATGAAGGGTTCAGTGTAAAAGGATGGATTCAGGGTACAAGAAATCAAAAAAAGGTACATCTGAGTGGAATGTAAAATGGGTTGTCAGCAACATCTGTCTGAAATGGTTATTGGTTTATTCTCTGGAACTTGTAATTCCATTCTGTGGGTGCATTGCAGGAAGAGGAGCTGTTCTATAAGATGTTGAGTTTTGTGCTCATCTTTCAAAAGTATAAAGCAGTCTTGGCTCCAGAAGAATGATATACTGTAAATGAGTCAAGCCTATCGTGGCCTCTCTGTTAGTGTAGTTAATCTTATTGATGTAGTGAATTTGTTATCCACCTTTTTTATGCATCTTTTGTTGATTAAACAAAGTACAAAGAATTATTGAATCAATACCTTTATTCATTTGTAGCACAGATGCCTACATTTCTGTGTAAATGAACAGACTGTGTGTCTGTGCCATTTTCTAGGAGCCCTGTGATGTTTGTAAATGTGCATGGAAGCTCACGTCTTATTAGAAAGAAGACACCGGAATTTCCATTTCCTCCTCCTTTTGTTATTTTTCTTGAAATAATGCTGTGTACATTCACAGTTTCTAAGCCAGGAGGACAGACAGAGTAGCTGCAGTAAGAAGAAACGAAGGTCACGTCTGCAATTTTAATGTATATATAATTCTCCTTCATATTGAGAATTTCCATGGTAATTATCAGTATTTTATACTTTACATCTGCATCTGCTCAAAGACTAATCCTGCCTGAGGTAAAACTAATTTGAGGGGGAAAAAAAAAATCCTTAAATCCTAGTATTTGTCTAAACCTTTTAGTGACACGAGGTTTATTTAGAGACCAAAACTAATCCGTTTTCTGCAGATGATTTTAGCTTATATGTTTACACTTAGGTCCATAAGCTTTGGACAGTGTCAGTTTTTGTAATTTTTCATGTGTATCTCATCACAGTGGATTTTAAATCAAACCAAGGTGTGATAGAAGTGTAAACTTTCAGCTTTAATTCAAGAGGTTTCACAAAATTGTGTCGTTTAGGAATTACAGCCATGTTTATACAGTCCCCAGTTTTCAGAGGCTCAATAGTAACTGGACAGTTGACTGATAAGCAGGTTTTTGGTGAAGTGAGAGAAGTTCCCTCTTTTCCATAATAAACTAAGATGATAAAAGATTGGGATTTGATTCCTAATGTTGATGTTCACTGAAACCCTATACGAGGTCCAAAGAGATGTTCATGGAAGTGAAGGAGGCCATCAGACTGACAAATCAAAATAAAACCATCAGATAGATAGCAAAAATAGCCTGGACTATTCTTACAAAGAAAAAAACACCACTGACCAGCTCAGCAACAATAAAAGGAGACCACAGAAGACAATCAAAGTCTATAATAGCAAAATTCTTTCCTTGCTCAAGAGAAACCTCTTCACAATATTTTACCAAGTCAGAAACACTCTCAGTAAGGTAGGTGAATCATTGTCAGAGTCTACAATCAAGAGGTGCCTTTGTGTATTTAAATACAGAGGCTTTACAACAAGGTGCAAACCACTAGTTCCACTCAAAAACAGGAAGACTAGATTAGATTTTGCCAGAGAATGTCTAAAAGAGGCTACCCAGTTTCTGAAGAAAATTCTTTGGGCAGATGAAACCAAGATGAACTTGTAGCAGAATGATGGGAAGAGAAAAGTATGGAGAAGAAAAGGAACAGCTCATGATGCAAAGCAAAACGCATCAATTGTCAAACTCTTTGTTCAGATTCAGCAAACTGCTGCAAAACTGATTGGATGGCAAATGGATAATGACCCGAAGTATACTGCTAAAGCAACCGAAGAGTTTTTCAAGACAAAGAAATAAGATATTCTTCAATGAACAAGTCAGTCACTTGATCTTAACCCGAAAGAGCACACCTTCTGTTACTGAAGACATTACTGAAGGCAGCGAGCAGCAAACAAGCAGCAACTAAAGGCGGCTGAAATAAAAGCCTGGCAGAACACCTCAAGAAAGGAAAAGCAGCACTTGGTGATGTCCATGCAAAGGATTAAAAACAATCCCCATGTTTATATTCATGTTAGTTTGTTCCATTACTTTTGAGCCTCTGAAAATGGGTGACTGTGTTTAAAAATAGCTGTAATTCCTAAACAGTTCATGCAATTCTTTTAAAATACCCCTTGAATTAAAGCTGTAGCTTGATTATATATTATTGATTTATTTAAAATCCTAATTTTTAAAAATAAAATTCTGAGGAGATCCTTTCATCCAGCTGTGTGACCATTGAGAATCCTGTTCTAATCACAAAAAACAAGAATTTAAACTTTCTTTGACCTTTAAACCAAATCTAGCAGTTATAAGCCCTGATAATTTTGTAGTCCAGTTTTTTCTTGCAAGTAATTTTATAGTGAGACAAAATTGGCTGTGTAACAAACGTTGCATTAGATTAAAATATACCTAAAGAACATTAGAAACAGGACAGCACGTTGATTCAGTATTGTAACATTTTTAAACTGTAATTACACAGAACAACTGATGAAGCAACACCACATTTCACTTTGGTCCAAAAACAACAATTTCAGTTTGCATAAAATTCAAAACAGACATTGTTTATATCAACTGTTGTGAGAATAAAGATGTACATATAACAAACACATTCATAGGAGGTTATTTAAAGTAAGATTACATTATGTTAAATTAAGTTTTCAGTTTAGTTTGGCACAGGTTTAAATCACAACGGCATGATCAGATGCAGTGACCCCTGCATATGAGGTGCAAACTCAATCCATACCACAAGAGGGCATTATTGGTCAAAATTATCTCAAGCACAAACCCACCTCTTTACTTTGAGTAAATCACCAGGAAGTCAATCTCCAAACTCAAACAACTCAAGGAAACCAGAACTATGAAACAGTTGAGTCCACATCAGTTTTTGTTAGAGCCTTTGAAAAATGTGTGTTACTTTCACCGAATGCAGAATCACACTGCGGCAACATCCCACCACCTTTCTCCAGCGTTCACTCACAGTTCAGTCCTCATCTCGAACATCATAGGTCCACCGTGGAGGATGATGTCAAGCCATAGTGGGGCTGCTGTGCTGCCACTTGGCTTTTTGTGCAGCTGTAAGCAGGAGTACTCCAGTGAGGAGCTCCAGGCCATAGGAGAGCCAGGCCAGACCGAAAGACCAGCCAAAGGAGGTCCGAATATAAGTCAGGTACTCCTGACCTTCCAGTCTCTCCGCCTCAGCCAGGGCCAGGTTCGAGTAGATGATGTAGAGACTTGCACCACACATAGTCAGCAGACCTAGTGATGGACGTGCATACAGGAAATAGGCAAATAAGTTAAGAGTCTCAAAACTCAGCTGGACAAAGGAATCAAAACTGGCGTATTTCAGGGAAAACAAATTGAGAAGTAAAACCAAAAATTGCAATCAACAATTGTGAGCCAATGATATCATGTAAAGGATTCCAAAAAGTGCCACTCTACATATTACGTATGTTTACTTTAGGTATATATATATATATGTATATGTGTGTGTATATATATGTGTATATATATATATATATATATATATATATATATATATATATATATATATATATATAAAAAAAAATATATAAAAATATATAATATATA
>VUQH01038701.1:0-10150 GCA_015106775.1 Etroplus canarensis | reverse complement strand
GCTCAAATCCTAAACTTTGATAGCAAACAACTCCTTTTATTCTGCCCTGCAGCTGCACTACCCCCCCAGCATAACTCTGTCCATTCTCTGTCTGGCCCTCCAAGGTCAGATGCCTGTTGTTTACAGATAACGCATTCCAGCATTCCAGCCAGCGCACACTTCTCTTTGCCTCTCTTCCCTTCTTAAAAACAAGGTTGTGATTCATTTCAAACTATTTTGTAACATTAGCTGTATTAATTCAAAATGTTACTTGATCATTTAACTTCAAATGTGACTTCAAACATGCATTAAAAAGCACATCAATGCAGATTGGTTATATTTGCATCAGCAGAATCATTTCAGTCTTCTGTGTCTCATCATTACAAGCATGAGCCTTTATGATGTTCTCTCCGAGCAGAGGGCCCAGAACTCTCAATCCTATCGACAATTCCATCACCTAATATGGAGATCAAATGCACAACCCTGAGATTAAGAGTTTCATGCTCCACCAACTGAGCCAGCTGGGCAACACTACAGAAAGATAACCAACGCCCAATGTTTTATGAAAACAGAAAGGGCTAAAGGGATAGTTCAGCTTCATTTCTATCAGACAAGAGAAATTGACTACGTAACAAAATCCTTGTCAGGAGCAGTCAGAGACACTATGGCCATAAGGCACCAAACTGGACTCCTTCCTGACCAAAGGGGCTTCTGATCTCTAAATGGAACTGTGGGTTTAAATTGCAGTCCCAGCTTCTTTCAAGTTGTTCAGTGTAAAATTCCTAAAATTGCATAGTAATATCTCTCCCAAACAATTTTTAACCTGTTATTTTTTTGTTTTGTTTAATGTAGGCTCTTGTTTGTAGGATATTTATGTTTCTTTGAGCCAAGTCCTGCTCTCTTATATTTACATATGCATGCAAAACCTACTCCTCATTTTAATAAACATGTTTTGTGCCAGGGTTATTAGTTAAAAATATATTAGAATATTTTAATTGAGCTTTTAGCTTGATTTCATGTCAAAACCTTAATTTAAATTTACTGTTTAATTTTATCTTTTCATAATTTTCTATGAAAATAAAGTAAATAAGTAACAATACCTCCTATCGTGTGCCATTCTGTGGCATGAGAATGAAGGGAGTGCCTCAGAGTTTGTTCTCTATTCCAGTCAAATCCATTAGAAGAATACTATGATGTTGTTTTCCAATAAACCACAACTTCACAAAGGTTCAAACACAATCATCTCTTTTTATCTTTATTCTTTTTTAATAGCTTTCATCCTTGTCAAACAGACCTCAGCTCTCTGTAAGACAATATATTGGCAGATGAATAGAAATCAGTGTCAACATCATTCTATTGTCTGCATTCAGTAGCCAGGACAAGGATCTGATGCCACACCCTCTGACATATAAGCAGTATATAACGACCCTCTTTGGGGTCTTTTTAAGTTCTCATTAAAACATTTAACTGTGTAAAACCAAGATGAAAAATCTTCTATGGTTCTGTGCAGCATTGATGGCAATGTTTGTTTCAGGTAAGATGTTTTTGGCACACTCATATATTTTGTGTTTTTAAAATAAAAAGATAATATCAAAAATTATTTTAAATGGGAACTGACTCTGAGATCTTGCTTGTACGTGCAGTGACAACTCTGAACACCTCATGTAAAAGACAGATTTTGTTAAAGACATTTAATCAAATAGTTAAAATTAAGGCATTAATGCTAACAAACTAGTTACTATATTTGGCATTTGACCCTGAAGTGTAGCAACATAATCCCACTGCTTCAGTTTGCAGTAGTGGGATATCAGATAGGTAGGCCGAAGGTACATTATTGTAACTGTACACTATTGAGTCTATTAACAGCTTATCCCTTCTCATTCCAGTGACAAAAGCAAATTTGTGCAAAAGATTATTGTATTTTATAACTCTAACAATGATCTCATGGCTAATAGTTTCTGCTTCTGACTCCCTCAAGGGGATCCAGTTCCAGCCTGGTAAACACCAGATTATACCTTAAAATATCTTATAATATATAGCTCAAAGTGTAAAATCCTGCTTAACAAACAAATGATAAAATATCAAATAAAATAAGCTTTAAAAGTGTACTTTTTCATCAAGTTAGTAATTCTTCTTCTTCTTCTTTCGGCTGCTCCTTTTAGAGGCTACCACAGCAGATCATCTGCCTCCATCTAGTTAATAAGAATTATATGTATTTAAGAAGGGCTACTTTTGCATTGTTGGTATTTCTGTTGTGTAGTAGTTTTAATGTGAGAGTTGTGTCAGGACAGGCACAGGGTGTAGAATCTGCGCCAAATCAAATATGTGAGGGTATTTGCTGTGGTGGAAAGATAGGAATACCAGAAGTAAACGTCTGTTTACCGATGTACAGAGTTTAAAAAATTTGAATAATAATTGTGAATTAGCGCATGCTTACTGAGTTACAGAGAATTGTGAATAAATAATTTCGAGATTACACTCTGACACAGCCACATGGCAGAGAGGAGGCCTGCAATGGTAGAAAGAAAAGTAGGACTCTCCAGAATGGTGGAGATGGAGATTAAGCCAGAGAAGATCTGGGTGACCAGCATGAGGCGGAGGAGGAGGTGGAGAGCAGTGGAGGCGAGTCACACAACGAGTCTGCAAGGCAAAATAAGAGAAGAACACTAAGATTTAAAGCATAAGGAGCAGAGGCTGACTGGGTCACAGATAGGAAAGAATATGATTGGGTCAGAGGGATGTCAGTAGAATGGGGTTTGACAGTGTGGGAAAGTGGCAGAGTTATTGGGAACAGAGTGACAATGGACACCCAGGAATGCAAGCAAATGAGTGAAAACAGATCTTTCTTATTGAACTTACACCTAAAGCATCTTTTCATTGTAAGAGGGAAAAAAGTTCATAGAGCACAATCCAAAGGGTGGAGGTTTTTAAAGATATGAAAGCAAGCATAGAAAGAGAGATGGCAAACATAAAAATGTCTTTAAAAACAACATTAGCAAAGTTTATAATGTTCTCTACATTTTAAAAAGTATTTCAAAAGTATTATTAGTTATATAATTAATTTTGTGAGAGCTTTGTATTGTGTATACACGTGTATGATCGCATGTGTGGCGAAGTGGTATGGCTTTGTGTTGGATATGGGAACCAGGAAGAACAGAGCAGTTATTTTTATGTAGCCATTATGGAAAATTACCAGTGACAAGCAGGAAGAGGAATGAGTTACAGGAAGGGTTTGATGACACATCTAGAAACTAGTGTTATCTGTCTGATTGGGTCATGGTCACTTTATCATTATTTCCTGCTTAGTATCTTCCTCTCCGGTTTACAGGTGAAGCTCTGATCTGTAACAAATGCAGAGTGGGTATCGGACGTAAATGCATGTGGATGTCCACTGAGACCTGCAGTGACTCCGAGCCCAACTGCTACGTTGGAAAAGTGGGTGAGTAACACAGATCACCAGCCCAGTTCAGTGTTTTGGAAAATCCTGACTGTGTCCAGATTAATTTTATAAGGTGTGGACCAGAAAAAAAGCACATGAATAGTAGCAGTACATATCAAACAGATTGCTACAGGCACATTACATTTTAACATGAGGACATGGTTTCAATGTCTAGTGTAGGATAGACTGCAAAAAAAAGATGGACATGACCACCACGACATCAACACACTGGCAAGTATCACCCCATCTTGGTATTTTGAAGCTGAATGTGATGAGCAAGGTGGATTTGCATACTCATAGGGTAGCAACTTGTCAGCTGCATCATAGGCCTGCCCTAAAACATACTCTCCTGTATCCTCCTTTTTACTCTAACGAGGATTATAATTTACAAAATAAGACCATAAACCCACCAGGAAAATGTTTACTCTGGTCATAGAGCACAAGAGCAAAAGGGTAATTTTTTCATATATTTCTGTGCAATCAGACCTCTTTGTGCAACCAGAGAAATCGCCATCTGTTGGCCACTGGGGAAAATGCAGATCTACAGCACTTAATTCCATGATCTCTTTACTGTCAGTTTCAGAGGCAGTACTCATTTTGTACATGCAGAGTATGGGTTAAGTTTAGGTTGGGGGATGTGGTTGTGTTTTCTGTAAGGCCATAAAAAGACCCTTCTGTGTGATTTCAAATCAAGAGCAGAATCCATGGGTAATGGAAGTTTATCTTCAGGGTTTCCTGCTAGAAAGGCTTTCAGAAGTCAGGTGAAGTTGTATATGGAGCAGCAAAGTCTCAACAAAGAGGAAGTTGTAGTTGCTCAAAAGATTAAACAAGAGTTTCACTCCTTATATTGAAGTTTGAGTCTGGTGTTGAACTAAACCTTATTGTGTGTGTGTTTTTTTTATTTTTAAAGGTTGGTTATTTTCTGTTACTGCTTGGTTAAGTTAGGGAACACAACCTAGTAAGGTTTACGACAAAATCATGGCTTTGGTTAAAATTAACTATTTCACAACAATAACCACATGCCAGAAAACTGCAGCAGAGCACTGTGGGTAACAACAACAATCTGGGGACGCATGTCTGTGGGGACTTTGGGGAGAAGCATCTGCACGGGAAAAGCTAGTGAGGTAATGGCTCTGTATTTCTCATGCTTACACACTGGAAAACTGTGTCACAAGCAGAGCTACGTCACACCATCAGCTGATTCAAACAGGCAGACAATAACTCAAAACACACATCTTATCTGATCACCTGCAAATACCAGAACAGTGAGTCAGTCCTAAAGTCCTCTGATTTGAGAAACAATATGACTTTTATGTAGTCTGAACAAAGCCTCCATCTTTTCTTATCTTTAGTCAATAAAAATGGTAACAGGAGAGAGGATACATGGACTGGACTGGTGCTTATATAGCGCTTTTCTACTCTAACTGAACACTTTCACTACAAGCCTCACTCATTCACACACACTTTCATACTGTGCTTTATTCTATGCCTTTAAACACATTTAACGATCATGCACACATTTGCACTCCAATGGATGCATCAGGAGCAATTTGGGGTTCATCGTTTTGCCCAAAGGCACTTCAGCATGTAGACTGGAGAAGCCAGAGATAGAACCACCAACCTTCCCATTTAAAGCCAACCCACTCTACTTTTTGAGCCACAGCTGCTGCATAAATACGTGTTACTGTGTGTCTGGAGTCACAATGTTACTCAGTCTCCTTCCACTGAGTTTTTAACAGTTTTTTTAAATGCAGATTATGTAAGCCTGCTAAACATGAAAAACCTGCTCTGAGAAAGCACATTGGCTGAACAATGAGTCTCTGTTCTACATATGACCTCATCACAAAATGTTGGCTGCATGACGCCGAAAGTAGAAATTATTAACTCCACCTGTTCCAGCTATACAGATTTAATGCAGCATTAAGAATCAGGGATTCAACTCCTGTATATTTATTTTCCACTGAGTAGTTCCGTTTCGTGTTTTTACTAATGTGTGATTTATTGTATAAGATTTAAAAACACATGTAAGGTTTTACACAACAAAGTAAATTCACATTTGTGAATTTGTGTACTTTTGTGAGTGTCAAGATCGTTTTACATTGAAGCTGATCATTTCGTCTTATTTTCCCTTTCTGCTTCCTTGCAGTTCAGAGGGAGTAGTTGGTGATTTATTATATTTTTTGACAGATTTCTCATTAAAAGCATGACATGAGTTAAAAAATGCAAATGCTGTAAGAGATCAAAACAGTTGTTCACAACCTTCTGAGTGCCTTGTGTCATTTCAGATGATGATGATTTCAGATTGCCTCTGTGGTACAGTTAGTGCAGTAGTTTCCACTGTCACCTTACAGCAAGACAGTTCTAGTTTGAACCCCAGCTTGGGCAAGAGCCTTGCTGTGTTGAGTATATGTGTTCTCTAGGCACTCTAGCTGATTTTAGGTTTTCTGTTTATGAACTAAGCCCTGTCAGTTGGTGATTCTAAATTGGTGTGAATGTGAGCATGACTGGTTGTCTGTCTTTCTGTGTTATCCCTGTAAGAGACTGGTGATCTGTCCAGGGTGTACTTGCCTCTTGCCCCATTACAGCTGGGATAGGCTCCAGCTCGGCCTGTGGCCCTCAACTGACTAAGCAGAAGAAAACAGATAGGCGAAAGTTTAAGGCCCAAAAAAGCAAATTATTCAATAGTATCAAAGATTTTTGCTTCAGATTTTTTTTTGTTTTCAACTGCAGTCAATCAGATTTATCTCGTGACAGTCCAACCCTCAGTAAAACACTGCTTGCACATCCACTAAGCTACCAGTTTATATGTGAATTTAGTCTGTAGACACTACGTTTTGTTTTTTCAGACTTTAACATCAGTAAGTGGATGACCCTGCACAACCGAGGCTGTCTGGCTTCATCTCGCTGCAACCAGACGGTTAATGGAACCCTCCTGGGTGCCGGCTACAATGTCACCTGGGACTGCTGCAGCACCGACCGCTGTAATGGAGCCATATCCATCCATCTCCCTCTCATTGCTGCTTTGGGAGCTGCCCTTACAGCCGCCTGGAGCCCATGGGCCCTCTAGAGGCAAAAAAACCAAAATTTCTCTTTGCCTTTGTGTTTGTGGCAGAGTTTTTGCATTGTTCATTGAAACTGCAATTTGTATAGTCTATGTAGAATATACTGTGTTGCTCCTGTAATATTATAGCCTGGAGATGAGAGAGTATAAATGAAAGTATGTAATGAACACTATTTATGATTTTAAACTGCATGAAAGCTTGTAAATAAATATTAAAAGCTGTTTGTGCTCAGACTGGATTACTGAGTATTTGGCTTTCCTTTAGATGCACAATTAGTGAAGTTACCATTTACGGACTGGAGACTTCCTGATGGAACACGAAAACCTGATGAACCTCATTCTTTCAGGGCATTTTTAAGCCAGTGCTGAAATCTTCCCATTGTTTGTAGAGTTTCACTTGACTGACACACGTTTAGAGGAGATCACTGTAAATGATGTATACATTTTGGAAAGCAGCCATTGTACTGGGGGTCTTCATTGCAGCAGGTGAGTTAAGGCTAATGTCTAATTTCTGAGGTGAAAACTAAAACACTGGGTTTATTTTACAAAAAGGAATTCTGAAACTAGGATCTGATGTTAAAGAGTAAAAGTGTCCAAAAAATGTTTTATTTTTAAAAATCAGAGCTTTCCTTATTACATCTGTATCATCAAATTGAGATTTTCCTTTCTGTATTGTAGTACATACTGTGCCAGCACCATTAAAGGTTAATTTGATTGCTTATTATTGAAGATAAAGTGTCCAAGGCTCAGGACTAACAAGACAAACTAGATGTAACATGAATTAAGTCTCAGGGTGTTTTATGGCTCTGCAGATTGATTATATTCAGTCCAGGGTGCCACTAATTGCCACAGATCAAGGAGTGAACGCCTGTTGATTCAAATTAGAAGACTGCAGTACACTGTAGGGGAAGGGCATTCTGTTTGAAGTGGCTGTTTAAAGATGTGTGGATGGAAAGATGAAGGTAATTATACACTGCTCAAAAACATTAAAGGAGCACTTTTTAATCAGAGTATAGCATCAAGTCAGTCAAACTTCTGGGATATTGATCTGGTCAGTTAAGTAGCAGAGAGGGTTGTTAATCAGTTTCAGCTGCTTTGGTATTAATGAAAACAACAGATGCACTAGAGGAGAAAGAATGAGATAACCCCACAAAACACGAATGGTTTTACAGGTGGAGGTCAATGACATTTTTCTCTCTTCATCTTTTTTGACTGGTTTTTTTCACTACTTTTGCATTTGGCTAGGATTAGTGTCAATACTGGTGCATGTGTATATGTGTGTGTGTGTGTGTGTGTTTGTGTGTGTATATATATATATATATATATATATATATTTAAAAAAAAACATAAAATCTTTTTTCAGCATGAGCAGAGACCAACAGATGGAGCCTGACTGAAACCTGATCTGTCTTCTGTTTTTTTCCATTGAACAGCACAATGCCTGACCTGTCGTCAGTGTCCCATTGGTGTATTTGACACTTGCATCTTCACAAGTGATGTTACTTGTAATAATTCAACACAGAGGTGCTACAGAGGGAATGCACGTAAGAAAATCTCTATAACACTGTAAAAATTTGCAACTTTGTTGAGACATGTAAAATATTCCTACAGAATGTAGTAATGTACAGAAGAAAAAACATGAGGAAATTAGGTCATGGCTGTCTGAAAACAAACACATAATGTCAATTTATGATTGTATATAAAGAATTTGGGATTGCTTGCAAAGTCTGATACCAAAATTAATTTCACTAGCATTCTGAAGGTGTCAGATACCACAGCTCATTACAAAACAGACTAACAAGACTAACTTCAAGTTCATAACACTCTCATAACTAATAAACAGGCACATATCATTAAAGTTAAATGACAGAAAATTTTACACTGGGTTTCAGCAACTCAGTATCCTGTGAGTAACAACTGAAAAATAAGGTTGCATCAATTCTGGGTGTGACAGCAGGCAGATGGTTCCTCTGCTCACCTGCCAAGTCTAGTTTACAGCACCTGCCCTCAGCAGTTTAAAGGTGCCAATTACACTCATTTAAAGTTTCAGATTTTTCTTTATGGATTTGGACTCTACTGAGTTGCTTTGGGTGCTTTATAGTACAGTTCAAAACAATCCTTATTTATTTAAGTCCTGTCTGACACAAGATGTTTTAAACCCCCTCATTTAAGCCAGCTTTCTTGTGATTGACTGCTCCTCAAGACAGGTTTGAACCTCAGTGATGCTTCAATACCTGCAGTCAGTGCTGTGTTTGAGATCACCATACTAGAGATAAGCCCACTCTATGACATTATAAATAGTCTAGAGTATGCAAAAATGTCTGAAACTGAATATTTGAAGCAATCTGATGACTGAGCTTTTGGCTCATGGAGATTATTCTAAATACTTATACATTACTGGAAACTTTGGCCATGTTTAGTATGAGCACCACTACTGTAACAGTCTATGACAGAAAAAAACTGAAAGCCATAATAGATTCCCTTTAAAGTCTTACGGTTCATTGGTTTGATTGGTTGAAAGTAGTCCTTGGTAGACAGATGTTTCTGCCACACTTCTCCAAATAGTTTTCTAACAAAAAACAGTGGGAACCTTGGAGAGCAGATAAAATTGCTGTGAATATTTAATTGTCTAAATATTTAAACGGTTAATGTAACAGTTACATCCACCACACTATATTGTCCATTTCTGATCCTTGCAGAGTTCAACGCTACAGGGGTGTTGAGCCTGCACACCCGTGGCTGCCTGGACTTGGACCTATGTGAGAAGACACTGACTGGCACCATCCTCAGTGCAGCCTACTCCTCCAGTTTCACATGCTGCACCACAGACCTGTGTAACGGAGCCACTTCCATCCAGCTCCCTCTGACTGTGGCCCTGGGTGCTGCCCTCTTGTCCTCCCTGTGGGGCTTCTGGGAGTTGTAGTCCTACAATATATGTCTTATTTCCCAAAGAAAGTTTTAACTGTTTGCTTTAACTAATCAAAGTACTATATTCTGATTTATCCTGCTTGCACTCAAATGAGAGAATTTTAATAAACTCTAATCAATGAAAACATCAGTGTGGCTTTTTTGGAGGTACTGTATTATCTTCAGGTTAATAACTGGATATCCCAATAGTTATTTAATTTTATATTATTGGTGAATTTGGATTTGAATTGAGGAATTCAGAATAGCTTTTAGAGGTCTGTTAGGTAGTAAAAATTTAATATTTTCCTACCATCATAATCTGGTAGTCAGGGTAGGAGAGGATTAGGATTAAAATTTGGGACATATTCATTAAATTTCAAATTTAGTGTTGAGTTTTTTTTAAACCATCATTTTATTGAGATGGAATTTGAAATAAAGGAAAATTTAAACAATGAAAATATGTGAAAGATTTTTCCAAGAGGAGATGCTGTATGACTCCAGCCAGTCACAATTCTGATTCAAATAAACAGGTTTTATGACTTTGATCATATTTTATTTATTTCTGTTTTTTGTTCATTTTGTTTTAAATGCTTTCCTTGATTATCCAATTGAAAAACACTTAGATGACCAGTGTATCTACTCATTAATACTGGCCAAAGGTATATCAGAATCAGAATACTTTATATATATGTGTGTGTGTGTGTGTGTGTGTGTGTGTGTGTGTGTGTGTGTGTGTGTGTGTGTGTGTGTGTTTGTGCGGTATA
>VUQH01038699.1:18847-31085 GCA_015106775.1 Etroplus canarensis | reverse complement strand
GTTTACATGTTTATATGTTGCAGCAGGTCCTGGAGAAACGCTGTTTCATTTCACTATGTTCTGCGTCAGCTATATGTGGTTGAAATGACAATAAAGCTCTCTTGAATCTTGAATCTTGAATCAGAGGGACAGCTCAGGTTGAGAAGTTTGGAGATAAAGTCGGAGAGGCAAGGCTGGGATGGTTTGGACATGTTCAGAGGAGGGATAGTGGATATATTGGACAAAGGATGTTGAAGATGGAGCTGCCAGGCAGGAGGAGAAGAGGAAGACCACAGAGAAGGATGGATGTAGTGAAGGAGGACATGCAGAGGGTTGGTGCGAGGGAAGAGGACGCAAGGGATAGGGTGAGATGGAGACAGATGATCCGCTGTGGCGACCCCTAATGGGAGCAGCTGAAATAAGAAGTAGAGGAAAGCGATGGGTTGGGTGGACTACAAAATGCCACTGCAATAAGACTACAGCTACACTCAGCCCCGTGGCTTCCCCCCTCCCATGATGCCTCTGTGTGTGTGACCTTTCAGAGCACGGGAAGAAGAAGCGGCGCTCTCTCACGCTGTCTGACTGTCCTCGGTTGGAGATCATGGCTGCTTCGAAGCCAGTGGAGCCGCAGTCCGGGACCGGACTACCGCGGTGGCAGCTGGCCCTGCTGGTGGGGACTCCCATAGTGCTGGGAGTGGGGGCGGTTTACCTGTGGAACCGCAGCAGGACGAAGGATAGGAAGGGGACCGGGGAGCGGAAAACACCCGAAGGCAGCGCCAGCCCCGTGCAGGGCCAGGACGGCGCGGCTCGGTCCGGCCGGGAGCAAGAGAACATGGTAAGGCTGCCGCCGGCCGGAGTCTCCTCATCCTTTCTCCTCGCGTTAGCACGATTAGCCTCCGCGCAGCGCGTGCACTCCTCTGACTACACGCGTCATTGCCGTAAAAATACAGCCAAGGACATCCAGCGTTACCAACACTGTGAGCGGCTGCCGCCTCCGCCGGAGTCAGGCCGGCGGTAACCCCGACGCCGGAGCCACGTTAGCTTATGCTAACTGCGAGCTAACTAGCTCTAATGCTAACGGGAGGTGGGGGGGGGGCTAGGTCAACCTGCCCCGGCTGCTGATATCCACAGCACACACCTGTTAAACATTCATGCTTCACATGAAATGTTTCGACGCTGCTGGCGCTCTGTGCGCTAAACACACAAACGTCATTTAAACTTAGCTTAGTTTTGCAAAGCTGCTTTCCCAGAAAGTCAGGCTGGGCGGGGAACGTTAGTCTGTGTTGGGCAGAGCCAAAGGTGACCGTCACCTCGCTCACAGTCACTGTTATCTGTTTTTACTCTTTAACAGTTCAGTAAGCTCTGCAAAACTCTCAGCCAAAACAACTACCTGTCATGTACGCGAATACAGATCCACTGGCTGTTGTGAATTTAAAGCATTTCAGTTTTACCTTTTAAAAGTTGTTCTACTGGCAAAACAAATGTGCATCACTTCAGGGCGCAGGTGTCAAACGTAAGGCGCGGGGAGCCAGAACCAGCCTGCCAGAGGGTCCACTCCGGCCCACTGGATACGTGTGAAAAATGTGACTATTACAGCAGGAGGAGGGTGTAAATTTATGACTTTATTTTTGTCAGTTTTGCAGTTTTTTTACTGACAGGCATCAAAGTTAGTAAGGGATAGGTAAACCAATAAATGACGACAACGCAAATGCACGTTCGGCTGCTCCCTTGTTTTCTCCCCAAGGGGTCGCACCAGCGGAATAATCCGCGTTGGTAATTTGGCAGAGCTTTTACACCGGATGCCCTTCCTGATGCAGCCCTCCATGGTGAGCGGGGCTCGTGTCCCCACCTGGAATCGAACCAAGGACCTTTTGCTTGTAAGAAACGTGTAAACCACTACATTACGGCAGCACCATTAAATAAAAGAAACTGAGGTCTTTTATTCTATAATATAACAGATTTTTTTAACAGTGGGTCCACAGTTTAAAAAGCGAGGACATCTTTGTCATCACAGGACAAAGCTGCTGGCACGCTGTCACTTTACCCATTCATTTCTTCAGGTTTAAGCCCAAAAAGCCATGCTGATGGGCTCCCTTGATGTGCTACAGCAGCATATCTTTATAATATAGAAAAACGGAGATGTATTGTTGAAATCGCACTACTTTTTCTTAAGATATCTAAAGGATTATGTGTGCAAGGCACTGAAAGGAAAGGGAAGAAGTTGGAGTTGTCTTTTATATAGGACAACAGTTTTGCCAGTTTGGCCCACCAGATTGGGTGGGAATCATTTGAGGCTTTAGGCAGAGCCAAAGCATTTGGAGTTTACTCTTCAAATTTGTGTTTGACTGGCAAATGCACACTATACCCCACTATACTTTATCATCACAGTATATTACTGCATTTTAAAACATTTTGCAGTGGCATGTTATGATTTATCATTATTGTCACTGCAAATTATGTCTCCAAAGGTAAACTTTGTCAATATCAGTTTTATCTAATAAGCCAGAGTTCTCAGTCTGTGCCTCTCACTTCAGTCATTTTTATTTCTGCAAAGTGACTTAAAAGTTCACCAGCAGTTCTACAGTATATGTGTCTTCATACTGGTATGTGATTCACCCCTTTTAGGTGTTTAAAGCCCTCATTATAGTCTTATATTAAGCAAGAAATGTACAAGAAAGGAAGAAGAAACACGCATTTCCATTTCTCAAATTAAGTCTATCAGAATGATTCTATTAATAACTCACTCCAGCGTGTAATAGTGTAAGTAAGAATAGGGATGCAGTATTTGGATAAAGAAAGCATATCTGTCAACAGTGAAAGTCAGAATAATGTAGGTGTGCCAAGCACCACTGGCTAATAAATCATGACTGGGATCCATGCTTTTGTAAAAGTGGATTTAATTAGATATTATTTAATTTGCCCCATTTGATAAAGCGCGCATGTATTTTTTGAATTGTCTGTGGAAGGATCAGGTTTCAGCTAATTTAAGGTTGTATTGTGTAATATGTTTATTTTTTTTGGCCCTTCTATTTTTCCAGTATCTAACTTGTTGCAGAATGCATGGTTTCTCAGATTAAAAAAGGCCCTTTGTTAATAAGCAAGCATGAGGTAATTTTTAAAAAATAAATTGTGAAAGTCAATATGTAACCAGTACCGTAAACTACTGAGATGTTGCTTTGCATTAACTGGATATATTTGGAGTTAAGGTTTGTATGATAGCACTACGCAGGCTGGATAATGCATTTCTGGTCAGTGGTGACTGTAGCAGCTCGCCAGTTTCTTGTAAACCCTCATAGATGGTCAATCAGTTGTTATATAGTTGTCAGAAATTTTGCTTGCTTACTCATTTTATTGGGTTGTGGGATCCAATGAAATCCATAATTATTTCCTTCTCTCTGTCCTTGTTTTCCTTTCAGAGCCCTTTGGATCGAGCCCAAGCAGCGAAGAACAAAGGCAATAAGTATTTCAAGGCTGGGAAATATGAGAACGCCATACAGTGCTACACAGAGGCCATTGCTCTCTGCCCTGCAGACCAGAAGACGGATTTGTCAACATTTTACCAGAACAGAGCAGCAGCCTACGAACAGCAGGTTGGCACTACTGTCCAGAAATTGTTCTAATTTTTAAAAAAAATTATACACTGAGCTCAAACAGTCTCAATTCGTGTTCTGTTCCAAGTTAGATATTGTCCACACAGATGTTAACTAGGTTTTGCTGAAGTGGGGGCATACAGCACTATACTGTGATATCCTTTGAAATGTGTGAAATGGTTTTAGTGCGTATTAAAGTTGTCTTGTTCTCACCCCGTGATGGCATGTTGAATGAAAAGTGCTGTGGTTTATGCAGAACCCAAAAGTTCCTGTTCTTTAGTTAGCGTTTAGCAGATTATGTGCAAATCTCAACATTTGTCTTTTTTATGTTTGACTAATTATTTACCAGATACGAGGTTAAAACAACCTCCCATTTAGACACAGCAGACAAGTTTCAGAGTAACACGACTGATACCTTGATTTCAGATGAAATGGACCGAGGTGGTACAGGATTGCTCTAAGGCTGTGGAGCTGAATCCACGTTATGTGAAGGCTCTGTTCAGGAGGGCTAAAGCGCTGGAAAAACTAGACAACAAGAAGGAGTGTCTAGAAGGTGAGACCATGTGCTGATTCTTCTAAAAATCATTTTAGTTAAACTTAAATGTGTGACTCATTGACAGCCAGTTTTGTTTTTTCTGTGATCCGCAGACGTCACAGCGGTGTGTATTCTCGAGGCCTTTCAGAACCAACAGAGCATGCTGCTAGCAGACAAGGTGCTGAAGCAGCTCGGGAAGGAGAAGGCAAAAGAGAAGTACAAGGTGTTTGTCCACTTTTAGACTCTTTGGTTTCACTTTTCTTTTCCTTTATTGTCGCTTTTAACCTTTTTTGCACACCCAAATTGCTCCTCTGCAGAACCGTGAGCCCATGATGCCTTCGCCTCAGTTCATCAAGTCATACTTCAGCTCCTTCACTGATGACATCATCTCCCAGCCTCTGCAGAAGGGCGAGAAGAAAGACGAAGACAAGGACAAGGAGGGCGAGGCAGCAGAGGTCACTGAGAGGTCAGTAACTTTATTATTTTTTTGTTTTCTTACAGAATTTCCATTTCAAGGAGTGAAATCTAATGTGTGGGTTGTCACAAAGATATAGAATAAAAAAAAAAAACACGGGTGTAATTTAGGCCAAGTTTGTTACAGTTAACTAAAAAAAATGTCTTCACACACTGAAAACAAGTGATTTTTGGACTTTTCCCATCTCACAAATCGCCCCCGACAGCTAATGAGAAATAAAGACTGCTTCCTTCAGCTGATGGCGGTCAACAACTTAAAGTAACACATTTTCAGAACTCAGCTTGAATTTCTGTAAGCGCTCTCCTTTTTTGCTGTGCCTCTATAACCAAAAGAAATTAAGTCCTGCAGCTTTGGTTGCCATCAGATGATGTCAGTAAGCTTGCCTGTCATTTCTGAATGTCTTGGTGTCAGGAGAACCCACAGTTTATGAGAGAATCTCATCTTATAAGCTTTAATACCTCAGTATGAACTCAAATATTTTCAGCTCACACAGGCTCCTGTTCATGTGGATTTTTGTCTATTTGCATATTTGCAAAAGCTTTGAGTGTAATTACACTGTACAAAAATTTGCATCACATTTGGTCTGAACATACGATTAGTGTGGGGGATAAAAGCATTTCAGTTAACTGAAATCAAAATAAAAACCAGTTTTTAAATAAAGCTAAAATGACTAGAGTAAAACAAAATTCTACTGTTAATGTCTTCAGTTTAATCAATTCAGGTCAGTATTTGAACACAACTTGCACGAGGATGCTTTGATGCATATGCTACAGTTTAGACTGGGACGCCTGCATGACTGTGGATCAAGTGTTTGTGTTGTGCTGCCTCTTCTGAATTTCTTAAATCATGTCCCTGACCAATACCACTGATTATTATAAAACAGAAAACTAAAACAAACCAAAGCAAACAAACACACACACGCTTAACTGTAACTATAAATGGACTGGTACTTGTGTAGGGTTTTTCTACTCTTTCTGACCACTCAAAGCACTTTCAACACTACAAGCCGCATTCACCCATTCACATGCAATCGTCTTATTTTGGCTGCTCCCTTTAGGTTCTGCCTCCATCTCACCCCTATCCCCTGCATCCTTTTCTGTTATACCAACCATCTTCATGTCCTCCTTCACTTAATCCATGACCATAACTGTGATCTCCCTCTTTTCCTCCTGCCTGGCAGCTAAACTGTCAGCATCCTTTGTCCAATATATCTACTGTCCCTCCTCTGTACATCATAGCAGCCTAGTCCCTATTCTTCCCTCCATGCTCCAACCTTTTCTTCTCTCTCACAGCCTCCTAACATGTTCTTCCTCCCTCCTATTTTTTTTTTTCTTTGACCAGCAGTAGCATAGTTGGCCAACAACACCAGGGGTAGTTAATATTAACCCAAGCCTCAACCAGTCTGGTACAGTTCTTACTGAGCTGCATAATTGACTGTCTTCACAGCTTTTTCAGATGAACTACAAGCAAAATCTGAAAACTAAATAAAAATTTAAAAACAGGAAAAATGGAAAACTATAATAACCCTGAACTGGAATTCATTTTTGTGCTGTCTTGTTTATTGGGGATGTAGAAATGTTGCCTCACTGCATTGTTTCCACAATGCAGAATGCTCTGGAGATGGTGAGGTGCTTTTTCTTTCTCTTTATTTGATTTTTTTGTTGTTTTTTTTTACACTCGGTATGGCTGTGGGAGCCTATAGGGGCAGCAAACAAAACTCAAAGACGGTGACAGGGGAAAGTCGGGGTTTGGTTAACAAAATCATTATTTATCATCAAACTCGGCCTTGTTAATCTACCAATTAACATTTTATGTAAAGCGCTAATGTATATATAATATGTTCTGTGTTAATCATTGCTTACCTCCTTGTCAGAATGAATTCAGTGTTACAAGTTAGTTTCTGTGGTCAGTTTTTGGGCCAAACACTTTATTATTAGGAGTCATTTTAAACAACTATTAATAAATATTTTTTTCCTTTTCTTTAGCTCTGGCTATCTGAAGGCGAAGCAGTACATGGAGGAGGAGAACTATGACAAAATCATCAGCGAGTGCACCAAGGAGATCGACTCAGGAGGCCGATACACTGCCGAGGCACTGCTGCTGCGCGCTACATTCTACCTTCTGATTGGAAACTCCTCTGCTGCTCAGCCTGATTTGGATCGGGTAATCAACATGCAGGACGCCAATGTGAAGGTACAGACTTTTCATGTCAGGTTTGTTCTCCTCAGAGCATTTTAACTGCTGGGGTAGTTTGTAAGACTCAGAGGTCACATGAGGGTCTTGGGTAATAATTGGGTAAAAAATGTTCTGACTAACTGGATTTTATCCAAGCAAAAAATAGAACAGCCTATAATCAAGCTGTGACTTCAGGGTATGTTTATTTTTAGGTTCAATGATTTCTGTGTGCTAAAAATGGCTTTTACAAAAGCCTTAAAAAGCTCTCTATTCTGCTTGCTTTCATCTGAACTTTACAGTTAAAAGCCAATGCTTTGATCAAGCGGGGAAGCATGTACATGCAGCAGCAGCAGCCTCTGCTCTCCACACAAGATTTCAACATGGCTGCTGAGCTTGACACACGCAACCCTGACGTGTATCACCACAGGGGTCAGGTAGGAGTAAGCGTGAACTGGTTACCTGGTTTTTTATTTAATGTCCGGTGACTACTGTTAAATCACAGTTATGTCTGTATTTTCTCTCAGCTGAAGATCCTTCTGGACCAGGTGGATGAGGCAGTGGGAGACTTTGATGAGTGCATCCAGCTCAGACCTGATTCTGCTCTGGCACAGGCACAGAAGTGTTTTGCTCTTGTAAGTAATCAAAGTGAAAGGCAGAGTGGCACCTCAAATGTTAAAGTCTGCATGTTTAGCTACCGTGAAGGCAAAACTCACATGAACTGCAAAGTGAACAACTTCCATTTTTATTTAAAATATGTGCTTAAACTCACAGAAGGCAAGTTGGTTTGGAAGATTACAGACTAATTCAGATTCAGCATACACCAGCATAGCACTGGTTCAGTCATTAAAAATACTATTTCAAATAAAAACTTCAAAGGTTAGCCTGGAGTCCAAAACTACTTGTGCAAACTAAACCAAAGCTAAGAAAAGAAAACAAAACCTAAGACAGTTCCTGAAAGTCTTTAAAAAGTCTGCAAGTATTAACATTGATTTGAAAAAGTGATGGTCATAAAATGTCTTAAAGTTGCATTATTGCTCTAATAGGACTTAAATTTTGAGATGTGTGTATCCTAGACACCTTACCAGGTTCACAAAAAATCTGAGCCTGCAGATTTCCTACAGATTTTGAAGATGCAGGCATTGCTTGGCAAATGTTTGCCATTTCTGCCGCTCTGTTGCTGGTGTGTGTGTTGCAGTGACATTAATCTGTGTGAAAAGGCAGTCCTGAAAACTTTCCCTGAAATCTTAATAAGGAAATTAAGTGTTAAATATCAGTTTACTCAAGCAATTGAATTTATCTCAGCCTGTTGTACATCAGAGGGACAGTTTAGGTTGCAAAGTTTAGAGACATATTCAGGTAGCCAAGGCTGAGATGGTTTGGACATATGTAGAGGTGGCATTGTTGATATATTGGACAAAGGATGTTGAAGATGGAGCCGAGAGGCAGGATGAAAATGACGGGAGACGACAAACAAGGTTCATGGATGTAGTGAAGGAGGACATGCAGAGGGTTGGTGTGAGGGAAGAGGATGGAGGCAGATGATCCACTGTGGTGACCCCTAACGGAAGAAGCCGAAAGAAGATGATTTCAATCTGTTGTAATGTTGAGAATTTTGGTTGATTTATGGTTTTAAATAAATTAAAATATTACTCAAACAATAATAGTTTTTTACTGATTGTTTACAATGTAACAAGCAAAAAACACTCTGCAGATTATGCCCCTGGATCACCACAAAAAATCAAAAAGAAATCCACAGATTCCGTTTGGGCCTGCATGTCCCAATATTTTTATAATTATATAATATGCGCCCTGATACATTTCTCCAAAAAGGCAGGGTAAAATAAACCCAGTATCAGCCTGTCATGTTTATTCTGTTGTCAGATACTGTTTACCCTCTCTGGTGACACATTATCATTTTCAAGAATCCCAACCCAGTCCTCCTTGTTGGAGACCAAGCATGAAAAACTCCCTCTGTGGTCCTGTGACATATCATACTCTTATCATATGGTCTTTGCATTTGCTCTCCCCAGTCCTGTCTTACCAACCAATACTGCTCAATATCAGGTCCACCTAGCTGCAGCTGGATTTTTACCTTGAATGTTTGTTTTCTTGAATATGACCACATAGCCAACATTGTCTGGTACATTTAAAACTAGCTGAGAAGTATTTTGTTGTTGTTGATTATTTATGAATTGCTTTACCTTTGTGTTCTTCAGTACAGACAGGCATATACTGGAAACAACCCTGCACAAGTACAGACAGCCATGGACGGCTTTGAGGATGTTATCCGGAGGTTTCCAAAATGTGCTGAGGGCTATGCTCTATATGCTCAGGTATGCGCAGGTGTTAACAGAAGCTGTTATCAGTGTTGTGGGAAAAAACCTTCTGTATTATGTACAGATGAAAGAAAAATGTGATACAGTGCAATGGAAAATGTCCCTCTTTTCTTCAACTTTACTGGTGCTGGGTTAATATTATGATGTTGCAGCTTCATTGGTGCCCAGCTTGAAAACTAGCAACATAAACTGCTTTCTTTGATGTGGCCAAATCCTGATAATCTGAATGACAGTAGTAACTGGAAGTGCCCATAAATCCTCATTCTTTCATTGTTTTTTTTTTTTTTTTTTAAAGAAATGTGAATACATTTTGCAATATTATTATTATTATTATTATTAATTTTAGAATAGGGGAAGTAGTGCCTTTGGGCCTGGTGTAAAACAGTCCTCTAAACGTTTCAGGCTTTGACTGATCAGCAGCAGTTTGGAAAAGCCGACGAGATGTATGACAAGTGTATTGAACTGGAACCGGACAATGCTACAACTTATGTCCACAAAGGGTATGTGTTTTGCTCCTTTATTTGGGTGTATTGATAAATATAACATCTATGGTCTGTTTGTAAATTACTGATTGATGGATGTTGGTGGTAATTGTTCACTATGTGTCCAGTTTGTTGCAGCTTCAGTGGAAACAGGACCTTGACTTGGGTCTCGAGCTCATTAGTAAGGCAATTGAGATCGACAACAAATGTGACTTTGCCTATGAAACTATGGGAACCATCGAAGTCCAAAGGTAAGACAAATAACAGCCTCATTTCCAGCCAAAGCACTAGAACTTTTACTCCCAGGGAGGAATTTCAAGGCGGGCAGAGGTTTCTTCAAACCATTGTTGGTGTGCATTTCCACTGCAGTCTGCTGCCTGCAAAGTTTAGGGGGGAGGGAGTTCTGCAGTGTACTTTACAGCTGATGTACTGTATTTCATTGGTCCTGTGGAAAGCCTACGCACTTGTCTACATGCTATAGCTGTGTACTATCACCAGGGGGCAGTGTCACAAACAACCAGTTTGTGGGCTGTTCTTGCTTGAGGTGGTGTTGGTCCTTCAGCCAGCTGCAGGAAGACTAAAATTATAACATACAAAGAGCTGAACAATGGAAAGTTTCCCCTGCAACTCCCATCTGAGCTTCTCGTGCCTTTTTTTTTTTTAATCTTTGAGGTATTTCATGCTTCCCCTGATAGGAGTTATGTCCACAGATTATCTTTTATTTCAGAAAAGCAAAAAAAATCCCTTTCTAAATTACAGGTGTGCCTGATGAACGGCACACAAAGTACAGTTACAGAAAGATAGTCAAGGTGGAGTCTGACTGTTAAACTCAGTGCAGAGGGGCGTGGCGGCAGGTCGCTCACACAAAATCAGAAGCAGCAGTGACTGTCTGACCGGGCACATCAGCGGCTGGGGAGGAGGAGGCGGCAGCAGAATGGGCCAGTGGAAGCTCCAATCTGAGCCGGGCTTGAACAGACTGAGAATGAAAACTTACTGAAATGATTTGTTTCAAGGAAAGAGACTTTGTAAGGGCTGTAACACGCCATCTACAAAGTTCCTAAACTTTCAGAAAGTACAAACCCCAATGCTAACTTGGACTTCGTTCGCACTGCAGGCAAAAGTGGCCCAAATCTAAATTTGTTCATGTGACCCATGCCTGAATTTATTTTTTTTTTTTTTTAATTTATGCGGTCCTAAATCAGATCTGTATCTAATGGTTTTTGATGCGACCTCAGCCTGAACGGTCGTGTTGCATTTCATCTGACTTTTACCTCACTGAAGTGAGACAGACGTCACAATTCTGCGCTGGAGGAAGCAAGACGCAGTAAGATCAAATGTAAACAATGGATCAAACAAGCATGGCAGACAGCGTTGATGGAGCTATTCAATGGAGAGAAAGTGAGGTTTTACACACGCTGGCATGTGTAGCTTCCATATTTACTTCCATAAACACGGCGTGCTGCGTGTGACATCACGTCTTATTCTGCGCACGCGTGTCATTTCAGGCCCTCGATTGTTCCCACTGGAGTCTGATTGTCCTCACATTTAAATTGTAATGTGAACGACAATGCAAAATTATCAGATTTCAACAAAAAAAATCAGAATTGAGCATTAATACCTGCAGTGTGACTGTGGCCTCTTAGACTGTTTCCTGCAGTGGAAATGCAGCGAGTTCCTCTAAAGGTTTGTAATCCCTGGGAAAAGTTCCCGTGGTGAAAACGCGACAGATGTGATCAAATCCCCACATCTGAAGTTGTTTTAAACTGCTTGTTATAACTGCAATGTTTTCTCTTTTCAGGGGCAATCTGGACAAAGCAATAGAGATGTTCAACAAAGCGATTAACCTAGCGAAGTCAGAGATGGAGATGGCCCATTTATACTCGTTATGTGATGCAGCCTACGCCCAAACAGAAGTGGCTAGGAAGTACGGGCTGAAACCTCCGACACTGTAACCACTCTGCCAATTTGATCGCCAATCTCAGTCTTCATTGCTGAACCTAACTGTGTTAAAAGTGCAACTGTCTGACTTAACTTTGATTTGTTAAAAAAGAATACTGGATTGTGAGGAAAGAACAGAAAGCCCTAAATATATACTGTTTACATCATGTTAAAAGGGTTAGGTAGAAATGATGGATTTGCATTCGCCAACAAGCTGAGGCTATGATCCAGGTCTCTGGTAGACTCAGTGGTTTATCAGGATATGGGGTGGCCAGGGGCTGTTTAAACCAACACCACCCTTTATGCTGACACTTAATTCATCCATGGCATCTCTGTCAAACTTTTTTTTATTGCTCAGAATGAAGGTAACGTTGGTCATTTAGGAAGGAAAGTGTGCATGAATGACCATGTATACCTGTCAGAATGTGTAAAGTGAATTGAGATGTGTGCTGTCTATTGAACCCACAGGGGCTTTGTGACACTTAAATCTACAGAAAATACTGTGAGAGCTTTATATAGTTCCAATGGACTGTTCACTTGTTAATTTATGCTGATCTAAAGTGTTTGTCCATCTACTCCCATATTGTAACATACATTATCAGTTCTGAATGCAAGATTAAAATTATAGTCAAATGTGTAATGTCTGTATTTGAAATGCTGGAGTTGATCGTAGGATACGAGACTACAGAGAGGTTAGAGTCTTTTTTTTTTTTTTTTTTTAAAAGGGG
>VUQH01038699.1:0-17011 GCA_015106775.1 Etroplus canarensis | reverse complement strand
TGGTACTAAAAAGAAACAGCTGGAGGAACATGTTCAACTAATGAAGTTAATTAGCACCAGGCCAGTAATGTGATTGGGTATAAAAAGAGCACCTTAGAGAAGCTGAGTCTCTCAGAAGTAAAGATGGGCAGAAGTTCAGCAATAAGCGAGAAACTCCATCTGAAAATTGTGGAGGAATTTCAGAATAATGTTCCTCAATGTGAAATTGCCAAGACTTTGAATGTTCGATCATCTGCAGTGCACAATATCATCAAAAGAATCCAGAGACATTTCTAAGCAGAAGGGACACAACTGAAAACCAATATTGGATGCTGGTGATTTTTGGGTCCTCAGGCAGCACTGCATTACAAACAGACATGATTCTGTCATGGAAATCATTGCAGGGGCTCAGGAACACTTCCACAAATCAACGTCTGTGAAGATAGTTGGCCGTGCCATCCACAAATGCAGGTTAAAGCGCAATCATGTAAAGAAGAAGCCATATGTGAACATGATTCAGAAACACTGCCATCTTCTCTGGGCCAAAGTTAACTTAAAAGGGACTGAGGCAAAGTAGAAAACTGTTCTGTGGTCAGACAAAAGGAAATTTGAAATTCTTTGTGGAAATCATGGACGCCACATCCTCAGGACTAAAGAGGAGAGCATCATCAGCACTCAGTTCAAAAGGCTGTATCTCTGATGGTAAGGGGATACATTAGTGTTTATGATACTGGCAACTTACTGCTCAGGAAAGACACCATCAGTGCTGAAAGGTAAGGTTTTAGAGGAACATATGTTCCCCTCCAGATCATGTGTTTTGTTAAACGCATACTGCAGCTATTACAAGAGCATGGCTTTGTAGTAGAAGAGTCCAGGTGCTGGACTGGCCTACCTGCATTCCAGGCCTTTCACCAACTGAAAACCTTTGCTCATCCCCTTCTCGTTTGCAGGCTCTGCGTTGACCTTTCAGTTCAGTCCATTGTCAGCATGCACTCAGTATGCACAGGGGAAACATCTTGTTCCTCCTGAATCAGTCACCAGCTCCCTGGTTTTGGCGATGCTCAGCAACAGATGATTTCTGCCAGCCCTCTCCACAAAATCATCCACAAGTGTCTCTCTGTGTTAGTCCTGCAATAGACTGCTGACCTGTCCAGGGTGTACCCCTGCCCCTTCCCTAGATAAGAAGATAGATCTAAAATATGTTCATATAAAATTTGACATAACCATATGGTCTGTTTTCACCCATTCCCCCACTGGTCTTATTTTTCTTACCTGTAAGATTATTTTATTTGCTCTTATCATCATAATATTTATGATTATTGTTACTGTCTTTTTTCTTTTTGGCGTGATGTCTTTATACTGGTGTGCTGCTATCACTTTGTATTGCTGCTGTAATATTTTAAATCAAACTGCGGTGAATTTCCCTATCTGTGGGACCTGTAAAGGACTATATTATCTTATCTTGTGGCTCAGGGGGTAAAGTGGATCATCCTCCGGCAGGAAGGTTAGTGGTCCGATCCCTGGCTTCTCCAGTCTGCATGCCAAAGCGTCCTCGGGCAAGACACTGAACCCCAGATTTCTCTGATGCATCCATTGGAGTGTGAATGTGTGTGTGATAGCTAAATGTGCTTAAAGACGTAGAATAGAGCGCTGGGTGAATGAGGCTTGTAGTAAAAACTGCTTTGAACCAACCCAGTCCGACTTATCTTCTTAAACAGAGGAGGTTATGTTTTCGTCGGCATTGGTCTGTCTGTCTGTCTGTTTGCCTGTGTGCAAAATAACTCAAAAAGTTATGAATGGATTTGACTGAAAGTTTTTTTATGGATTTGGTCTCATAAAAGGAAGAGGTGACTAAATTTTGGAAAGAATCGGGTGATGGGATCATGCCAAACAAAAAATCCTGAAATCAATAACTGCTGAAGTAAAAGTGATATCAGATATCAGATATCTGTAGGCATTCCTGATCGTCAAAGGCACTGTGATGATCATGCCTTTGTTGTCTGTGCCTTTGATGACCATGCCTTGGCTCATGCTTGGCAGAGGTCTGCTCTCTGTGAGTGCTTTTCGAGTTCATCGGTCATTTATTAGCTGTCCAATCAGTCTCTCGTCAAAGACAATCAGCTGATCAATCTCAGCTGCTCCTCACTCGGTGACGTCACCGCGCCGCGCCTCGGGCGTGGTGACGACACCGCCTGACGTGTCTCCGTCAACACAACAATGGCGAACGCCGTGGAGGAAGCTCTACAGGGCAGCTGGTGAGACCATTTGTTATCGGGTTGAGCTTGTCGGAGCCTTGGCGCTCCGCTGTCAGACAGCGGTGCGGGCTCCTACTGAGAGGTTTCCGTGTGAAGTCGCTGAGGACGAGTGTTAGCGGTGAATGCTAGCGCTCGTCTGTTAGCTTCGCTAAATGTCAAACAGCTAACTTGGTGGTAGATACATTTACGGCCGATACATCTCAAAGAACAGCTTCTCGGTAGGCTCGGTGATGGGTTTCACGGTTTCAGTCTTTGTCTTTGTCGCATTGTGAAGTTTTATTTTGTTGTTGTTGTTTTTTTGTTTTTTTTTGTTTTTTTTTTGACAAAGCTCGGTTATCCGGACAGCCGGTGTTTGTCAGCGCCGCTTCCCTTTACACAAACCCAGCCCCGCTCTGTCCCTCCAGCCCTCTGCTGCAAACGGCTGTTTGTAGAAAACATCTGGATAGATCTCACAACTCTAAACTGAGCTGCTGTGAAGACTGCATCTTCACCTGTCGAGTTAAAGGAAAATCCTGACCCCAGGCCAGTCCATCACAGGGCCAACACAGAGAGACAGACAGCCACATGCTCAGATTCATGCCTGCGGTCAGTTTGGAGTCGCCACTTAACCTAGCCGCTCTGCACGACTTTGGGTTGGGGTGAAACCAGAGTGCCCAGAGAGAACCCACCCAAGCTCTGGGAGAACAGGCAAACTCCGTATAGAAGGGCCGCCAGCTGGTGGATCAGGGGCATTTCCAAGATTTTATTGAAACAGGTTGGCACAAGGGGGCCCACAGGAAGTCAGAATATTTAATCAGAAATAAAGACGGTATAGAAAATTGACAGAGAAAACACTGGGCGCAATTTTCAAATGTATGTTTAGCCCAGTGTCCTGTTATAGATTTATCACATGAAATATGGTGCTGCACGAGAATTTTAACCTAACATGGTTCAGATGATTGTTTTTTGAGTTTTTACTGAAGTAAAAATTTTAATCAAACTTAAATAAGGTTTAAAATAAATAACGTGGGGTATAAGTACAATATTTCCCTATATTGTAAAAGCACAAAGTAGCAAAACATAGAAATTCTCAAA
Organism: Etroplus canarensis; assembly: GCA_015106775.1. Classification (NCBI taxonomy): domain Eukaryota; kingdom Metazoa; phylum Chordata; class Actinopteri; order Cichliformes; family Cichlidae; genus Etroplus; species Etroplus canarensis. Next base: position 13,703 of record VUQH01038699.1, on the reverse strand, counting down.
GTACAAGTACATTTAAACCTGTACTCCAGTAAAGAACTTCAGTGAATGTGCTAACTTACTTTTCTACTGGTACTGGGCACTGTAAGAGTACTCTACAGTACTGTAGTGCAATGGCTTTGGTGTGGTGGGGTCGTGGGGTCGTGGGGGGTAGTGCCACTCCATGCCCCCCTTCTCGATATGCCCCTGTGCTGGATTCAAACGCCAGCCCTATTGCTGTGAGGCAACAGTGCCAACCACTGCACAACCTTTGGGTCTAAATATTTTTTTTAAACATGTAACTACTTTGCAGTGGGTCACAGTCTCATTTTCATTACAGTAATACCACATTTTTGTGACATTTATGAAATGAGGATGCTAAATTTTAAATTGTTTGCACATTATAAAATATTATAAGCATCATAGACATAAAATATTTAATATATTCATCATAGACATAAACCATTGTTTATTTTCATTCATCTAGGTTTTTTTTTTGGTCAAAGCCACAGGGAGCCATTGGAGATGGGCAAAAGAGCCACAGATTTGAGACCCCTGCCTTACAGGGAGGCGATCTGGTGGCTTTGTTTTGCTGTTTTGTGGTACATTTTGCTGGCGTGGTTTGGCTCCAGTTATCTAACTTAGACTACTGCATATTAATAGAGTGCACACATTCCTTGCTGAAGTACAGATACTTCAAAAAAGACTGGCAGAACCTGAAGTACTGATTCAGCTTCTTTACTCAACTAAAAGTACAAAAGTACAGGCTCTGACATGTACTCAGAGTATAAAAGTAAAACGTCGCTACTTGAAGGACATTTCTACCAGCTATTTTTGGCCAAAGCTAACCGAACCCCATGTTATATTAATAGAATTCAAAGATAATACGGTGCAGAAATAGAGTCCAGGTTTGAATCCACCAGCTGGCCATCTTGGGCCCTTCTTTGTGGGGTTTGTATGTTCTCCTTATTCTTGCCTGGGTTATCTCTGGGTACTACAAAGAGGGGCTTAGACTAATTGGCAATTCTAAACTGACTGTAGGTGTGAATCTGAGTGTGTGGTTGTATGTCTCTGTGCTGGCCCTGTGAAGGACTGTCCCGGGTGTACCCTGCCTTTCGCCATGTGTCAGCTGGGATAGGCTCCAGCACCCCCTGCGATCCTTAAATGGATAAGCGAAAGAAAATGGATGGATATAAATACAAAAAACAGTAATTTTATTTCAAATTTTGTAATGTCATCATTTTGAATGATAGCTTGGAGCACAAGCAGAGAAAAACAAAGCAGATGGAAAAAACTAGCTCTGTTCACTGTGGATGGTGACTTTGCTTCCATGCTTTAATAGAAAAATGAGTATAGTGCATGAATTATGTGTTTTGCCTCTTTGATCTGTCTTTTGTCAGTGGTGCACAATAGGCACAGATGATGGATACATCAATAGGATTGTCTTTGTGTTATTGTTCCCTTCATTGAGGTTCCAATCGCTGTGTGAAAGAATCAGCAACTCCCATCAGATGTGTTAAGCCTAAAAAATGAACCTGTTTTGAAAACATACAGAGTAGAAAGCAGAGATATTTGTGCTAAAATGCAGGAAGTAAAACATTTTCAGGCAAACAGTACCTGACACCTGAAAACTCCAACTTAAGTAGGTGACAGAGTATTTGTACTTTATTACTTCGAGCCTTTGCAAATCAATACAACTTGTCCTGAGTGATCCCCTCCATCTCATGGTGAAACATTTCTATCTTGTTGGGAGGGATTTTTTTCCAGGATGACACTTCCTCTTTTCACACAGTATTGTGCAAAAGCCTTAATTCACCCCACATTTCTGTATGTTTTGCTTCCAAGGAGCCAGATTCTGTTGTCATTTATTAAAGTGGTCTTGAGCAGTAGTTCTCCAGGCTTTCTGAAGGTCTTTAAGATATTTTTTTTTGGACATTGGCTGCTTTTTTCAGTCATTTTCAGTCTAGTCATTTTACATCACCATTTTCAGAGGAATGATTTTCATTTGTTAAGCCACCTTACACTGACCTATAAATCATTCAAGCATCAAGAAGGCACCTAACACAAGGGATTAACCAGTGTTTTGTGTACACGTAACAGACAACTTGGCAAGGAACTTGTATCTCTAGGCACGTTGTTACTAGCAGGCTGTTGCAAAAATGCATCATTTTTTTCTCCTTTCTTTGGTTGAATCTATGAAAAATGCCAATGATAAGAGTTTTACAGGCATAAAATAGTATTTTTGCCTCAACAAGGTGATTCCCAAAGAGCTATTAGACCAAAACTTGGCCTATCTTGGCAAGATGGGTAATGTGTCCTTAAATTTGAGGGAATTGGGCAAGTGGAGGACGAAAGAAGCAAGAGGCATAAAAAACTATCTGCAGCAGATGAATACTATCTGAAAGTCATGTCCTTAAGAAATAGGGAAAAAAAACTAGCAAACACCTGACACAAGAACTGAAAGATGCATCTGGCCCTTCAGTTGATCCATCTACTGTTCACCAAAGCCTCATCAAAAATTCTCCCAGTGGAAGGGTGTCTACAGCCATCTGTAAAACACAGTGGAGGCTCTGTCATGGTTTGGGGCTTCATTTCAGCCAGTGCTGTTGGGGATCTCATCAAAATTGATGGAATTGTGAACATGGAAATGTACCATCAGATTTTTTTATTCACCAAACAATATCCTTTGGAATTTTTCAGCATCACTTTGGTCCCAAACACCCTTCCAGTTCAGTAAAAGCCTACCTGCACATAAAAACACACAGTTAAACACTATCAGTCATGGACTGGCCTCTCCAGAGCCCGGACTGCAACATTAATGAAGCGGTGTGGGATCATCTCGACAGAGAATGGAAGAAAAGGCAGCCAACGTCCAAAGAAGAGCTTTGGAATGTCCTAGAAGTCTGGAGAACTATTCCTGAAGACCACTTAAAAAATGACAATAAAGCTTGGCTAAGAGAGTTCAGTCTGTGTTGAATTTTGACTTTCAAGCTCACTGGAGTTGTACAAACTCTGTTGTTGCCTTATATGCCGTGTTTTCATTCATGTTTGCACGTCTCAGTAAATCGCTGCGCCTGTTTCCAATTTTCCCAGCAAAATATAAAGAAATGACAGTTAGCCTGAGACTTTTTCACAGTACTGTAGGTCTCGAGGGGTCAGTGAATAGTTTGTGTAACCAGGGTTTCTGTTACAGGCTCTGTGTACAGTTACATAAAAGGGTGAGCTTAACTCTTCTTGATTGAGTGTCTCCCCCCCCCATCCCGATCCGAGCCATTATCAGAGGAGCATGTGGTAGAGATCCATAAAGACTATAAAAAATGAAACAGCAAAAACTAGCACTGCTGCAGAAAATTATTGATCATGTGAGATCATTAGTGGATGTTTTTTCCAATGTATCTCAATACTGGAGTTTATTTCTAATGTGACAGATGCACATTAGAGCATTATTACATGTAAAACATCTTTCCCATAGACTAATAAATCTATTGAGTTATTTAGATTTGAACTCCCAGAATTATGTTCACATGCCCACTGTCTATTGACCAAACATTTCTCTCCTTTTATCTTTGAATTATACTTTATTGGCAGACTGTTTTTACAGCTTGTCAGTTGCTTACCTGACAAATCATTTGTCTGTATCAGTGTAACTTTATGATTTAGTTTTGTCACAGATGTACAGCACAGTTCAACATGAACAGGAGCATGTGGACAAAATTTTGGTTCAAACCTTCAGGTCACACGTTACCAAACTTAATGACTTTTTTTTGTCTGTATTTAATTGTTACAAGTTTAGTTAATAGAAAGCAACAAATCCTTCATTCATTTTCTGTTTCACGTAAGGGGTGATACAGATTTTTAATAGATTATCAAAATGATTATTGTTTACCTTTATGTTGATTGACCACTGTGTAATATTTCTAATCATTTTTTACTATATATACTATACTACGTAATTTTTTTTTTTCCACAAAGGTTGTTAGGAAGGGCATTCACCATAAAACTTCTGCCAAATTAACAATGCGGATTAATCCACTGTCGCGACCCCTTGGGGACATCACAAGAGAGCAGACGAAGGTGCACTGTGTAGAAAAAAAAAAAAAAGTTCCACCCTTATGTTTTTCTCATTTGGTTGTGAAGATGTTTATTTTTATTTTGAGGGGTTATGATAACCGTGTTCTGTCCTTGCTTCTTCAGGGATCGGGATCTGGCTGACGCTCTGGATTCTGGTGGCTCAGACATGGAGATGGAGAAAGGCACTGCTCCGGTCCAGGAGCACTCAACTGAACACAGGGCTAAGATGTGGAAGGTGACAAACATGACTGTTAGACTGCATTTTCAGGCAGATATTAGTCCTGTCCAGCATTTTTTGTGCATGATCAGAAGCCAGGAATTCTTCTATTTTTGGACTCAGACGTGAGCAGACTGGAAAGACAAGCACTTCTTATCAACACACCCAAAGTCTAGGCTTCAGTTGTCTAACATCACATACCTAGAGTCAGTACGATTTGTCAAGTATGTAAACTGTTATATAACTCCTTTATAGTTCTACTTGTCATTGGAAAAAGATGTATTATCAGCTGCACCCAGCTGTAAAGATGCTTTCAATTTGATGTTTGTAGTGTTTGGTAATAGGCTGTTTGTTAACCACAGTAGGAGAGCTTTACCTTTTAGACATTCTAATCAAATGCAGAGTTCATAAAGCCTTTATTTAACCATTTAACAACTATTTAAACATATATGCAGTTGTTAATGACAACTTCTGGGTCAAATTCCACCTCAGGAAATGTAATGATTTGAATTGTAAACTAATGCAAATAATGTTTAAAGCAAAATCAAAGTTCAAAGTGCAGAAGTTTTTATCAGTGTTGGAGAGCGGATGTGATTTAAGAGGTATTTCCTATTTCACTGCAGGAAAAACTAAAAATGGAATTAAAAATAGATGTACTTCTGTTGTTGGGGAAAAATTATGGCACAGTGCTCACGTGAAAAGAAAAACGTACAGTCCAATTTGGGTTTTCAAAAAATAGTCTACAAAGACAGTTTTGAGGATTACGAGTGTGAATGTTTGTTTGTTCGTTTCTCTGCTAATATATAGTTTGGTGGGTAGAGTGTTTTTAATAAGGAAGAATGTAGTCTGGTCAAATGTAAACCTTGCTTCTACCCGAGCCTGTTCAGTTACAACTTGGTACACAAATTGTGGATTTTACTAGAATAAATTAATAGATAATCAATGTCCAGCAAGTTGAGTGCTACTTATTTTCATTGTTAATTTTTTACATTTATGGCTGTGTTAAGTTATTAACATTTCAGAATTATGTCATAGACCATAAACTGAAATTCACTTAGGGCCACATGGAGGGATGAGGAAAAACATTAAGAGCCAGACATATATAGTTTATTGATGTGCTTTTATTCAATCTAAAATGTTGGTCCCACCTTCTCATGTTTGGTCAGTGTAAATTTCTAAACTACTCAACAAAATGTCAGTGAAAATTAAAAAAAAAAAAAAAAGCTAAGGATCTAGAGAAACAGAAGAATGCATTCTGACTTTAGTTTGAAAAGTGGCCAAGTCACCATAACCTGTTTCTTAAGCCTGAATATGACAGCTCCGTGGAGTGTGGGGCATTTAGTTAAACAAAATACATCCATCTGTCCATTTTCTGCTCTGATCCTGGTCAGGGTCCTGGGGGCAACAGTTTTAACATACATGCCCAGACTCCCCTCTCCCCAGTCAATCCTATAACTCCTCTGCAGGTCCTAGGACTGCACCTGGATGTGCTCCTGGTTGGATATGCCTAAAAAAACCTCACCTAGGATGCGTCCACAAGGCATGAATGACCAAGCCCTCACCATATTGTTAGGCTGAGCCTAGACACCGTTGGAGGAAACTTCCGCTGTTTGTATTTGTGATCTCATTCTTTTGGTTAATACCCACAGGAATAGGTCAAAAGCTGTGACATATAATTAGCATATTATCAGTATAGGCATATAGATTGACCAGTTGATTGATAGCTTTCTCTTCACGACAACAGACAGGTTTAGTGTCTGCATCCTGGAGTGTACACTCTACCCTTTTCCAGCGTAGAACTATGGCCTCCGATTTGGAGGTGCTAATTCTCACATCTGCTGCTCCACACTAAACTTACCTTAAAAAGTCGTCCCATGGATTGCAGAGATGGGTTTTTATCTCTGAACAGTCCATAACTCACTGCAGATCATGCTTTATTGTGTGTATATCAGATCTCTCTTTGTCTCTCAGTTAATCCCTGTTCAGCAGTAAATCCTCGTTTTGTTTTGACAGATCGCTCTAAATGTCTCTGGAAAAGGTGACAGCCTGGCATCATGGGATGGCGTCCTTGATTTACCAGAACAGACGCTCATTCACAACCGCAGTCAGCAGCTGATCGGTGAGTGAGTAGTTAGACATACTCCTGTCTAATGGATTTGTAGTCAGCGCAGATGCACTAATGGAACGATGTAAACATTTTCACAGACCTGTGGAAAAAAAAAAAACCTCAGGAGCATCCTTCATTTTTTTAAGCTAATATGCTAAAGTCACACCAGTGGTTCTCAAAGTTTTTCTTGCATGCTCCACTTCAGAAGCCTTAAATTATGTAGTGGTCTGCTGAGGTTCCATCCCTCACTGTTTGAAAACAAATGGGTTTTGCCATTTGGGAAGAATGGTGATGTGTTAGGGCCATTGAAAGAAAGGCTAAGGGAGAAAATAATGTTTTATTGAGTTTGAAGTCTTATATTTATGAGAAGAAAACATTTGTATATTAACTTTTCAAGGATAAGTTGGATAGAAATTCACAAGAATTCATTGAATTCATAAGAAACATTATCAGAAAACCAAAACTAATTTTCCCAATCACATTTTTAAGACAGACAACAAATTGCAAGCTTATTTTCATTCAGCAGTTGCCCTATGTCCTAGACTATAGTTTGAATGTAAAGTGCAACATTGAATTCTCAGCGCAGTCTTTGTTTTTAACAATAATATGTATGGCTGCTGACCCTCCACGACAGTACACTTCACACAATCTTTGTTTCTAACAAAGATTGTAAACATCTGGATTTCAGCTGTACAGAATGGTCAAGTTAGTGGTGTTAGGACTGCATTAAAGTATATTTAATGCGGTTTATATTTCATAGTTATGTTTTCTGACAACAGGATCACCAAAATATATTCACAAGAAGGGATTTATTGTGAATTTGGCTCTATTAAAATGCAATAGAAGTGAATGTGGAGAGTAGGGCAGACGCAAAGAGAAAGCTAGCTGAGTTTGACTGCACTAAGCACACATGAACACTGAGAAACACACACCCAGTACTTCTGTGTTTGCTATGAATTGCTCCTTAAGTTTCCGCAGTTCACAGTCAGTCCTCAGCATGTAATTTTTGTCAGAGTTTTGAACTGTGTGTATACGATTAAAGCTAATAATTATTTTGCCCAGATTAGCCCCCAAGGCATCAACAGGGTTATCCTGTTCCTGTGGGGACACATCAGCTTAAACAATTCAGGGTTTTCAGTTCTTCAGGAGATGCAAGAACATGAAATTGTTAGTCTGCTTATTTGCATATTTGTTCTTCAAGGTTTTTGTCAGCGGAGTCTGGGTGTAATAAGAAAAAACATTATTGCTCTGGTAAAATATCAAAAAAGGCTTTGTGACAGCAAGCAAAGTGACAAAAACACATCATAATACATGATACAGTGCCTTGCACAAGTATTCAGTTGTGGAGTAGTACAAATTAGGGTTGGGTTACGAAAAATGCGCGAAACATAGAAAATCCTACGGAGCACCGTTAAATCTATCATCGCAAAAGGGAAAGAATATGGCACCACAAAAAGCCTACCTAGAGAAGGCAATTCAACAAAACTCGGAGACCAAAAGAACTCAACAAAGAGACCAAAGGTAACCCTGAAGGAGCTGGAAAGCTCCACAGTCAAGATTGGTGTATCTGTCCATAGGACTGCTATAAGCTGTACACTCTGCACAGCTGGGTTTTACACAAGAGTGACCAAAAAAAAAAGCCATTGTTTACAGAAAAGAAATAAGAAAGCGCATTTAAAGTTGGCCAAAAGACATGTGGGACACTCCCCAAACATATGGAAGAAGGTTCTCTGAGCAGATGAGACTAAAACTGAACTTTTTGGCCATCAAAGGAAATGTTCTGTTTGGCACCAACCCAGCACTCTCCACCCCTAAAACACCATCCCCACAGTGAAGCATGGGGGTGGCAGCATCATGCTGTGGGGATGGTTTTAATCACCATAGTCTAGGAATCTGGTCAGAATTGATGATGGTGCTAAATACAGGCAAATTCTTGAGGAAAACGTGTTTCAGTCTTCCAGCAGGACAATGACCCTAAGCATACTGCTAAGGTAACACTCAGTGGTAAGGGTAAATGTGTAGTGTGTTGGAATGGCCTAGTCAAAGCCCAGACCTCAATCCAACTGAGAATCTGTGGCATGACTTCCAGATTGCTGTACACCAGCGGAACCCATCCAGCTTGATGGAGCTGCAGCAGTTTAACTATAAAGAATGAGCAAAAATCCCAGTGGCTAGTGGCTAGCTCATAGAGACATACCCTAAGAGACTTAACATTAAACTGTAGAGAGGCAGTTTATATTTATAGTAATGACATAATTTAAGATGATATGAAAACTCTACCTTAATCCTTGTAATTATCATCCATCTGCACAACCCTAATGTGCATAATGCTTATGAAAAGAAGTAGCTAACACCTCTCACCACTGTCCTTGTTTCCCGTGTTTAGACCAGCTGGGAGTGTCAGAGGAAGAGAGGGTTGAAATGGTGTCTGATGTTGAGTCAGTCATCACCTTTTACTGCAAGTCCCGCAACATCACCTTTACCCCGGAACTCAGCTGGCCGCACCTGCTCAAACCACTACTGGAGCTTCGTCTTCCCCGCAGCGACCTCTATAACTGCTTCTACGCAGTTATGAACAAATACATCCCCAGGTAACTAATCTGTGTCAATTCTTTTCACCCCACTCATACAGTAGTGTAAACTGCGACTGTAAAAACCTGCAAAATGTGACTGTTTCAGGGACTGTGTGCCAAACGGCCGCCCCTTCCACCTATACAGACTACTGCTGCAGTATCATGAGCCAGAGCTCTGCTCCTTCTTGGACACCAAAAAGATCACACCTGACTCCTACAGCATCAACTGGGTATGTTTGTTTTTCTTTGCTGGCAGTCGCGTCATATGCTAAACCAGTTGTTCTCAGACATTTTCTGCTGTACCAGAAAAATTCAGGCCCCACACCCCGCAATATTTATCATCCACAACAATCAAAGGCTCCAAGTGTAATTTCAGTAAAATAAAGGTGAGCACAAGCATCTGCAAACTCTCTTCCCCTTTTTCCCTACTGATGTTATATTGATTGTACCTCCGCTGTGCTTATGTTTCAGGTAGTCCATCTGTCTGTTATAAACATTGTTACCACTAAAGGAGCAGACTTGTTTGCTGGATATTTATACCTGTGAAGGGTAGAACATCTGATAGCATTTACAAGATTGTGGGGTTAAAGGTCAAGGTCACACAGGGTCAGATTTAAGGCGAACGCACTCCGGGCAAGTTCAGAGCATTTCTTTCAAGAGTTTCGCTCCATGTTTTCCAAACCTGGTCCTCCACCTGCAGTGTCTTTGTTCCCCACCAATGGAGCCCAACCCCCATTTCAGGAAGCACTGTGCTTTATTTGATGATGACTAAACTGTGTGTCTGTTTCTTTCTTCCATAGCTGGGCAGTCTGTTTTCAAGCCACTGCCCTGCAGACGTTACCCAGGCCTTGTGGGACTCCTATCTTCAACAGGCTGACCCTTTCCTCATCTTCTTCCTCATGCTCATCATCCTTGTCAATGCCAAGTATGCAACTGGAAATATAATATAACTTACCATTCTTTTTTCAACTCCTAAAGTATTTATTTTGTTTTTGTTTTGTTTTTACGCTCAGAGAGACCATACTCGCAAAAGAAGCAGACAGCAAAGAGGAAATTATCAGTGAGTTTGAGTTCCTATCATTGTAGGTTTATTCATTATCTTGTTATTTTAGCTTAAACAAGATTCTTTTGTCCCAGAAATGCTGGAAGCATCTCCTTCTCTTCTGGAATCTGAGGACATAGAAGATTTGTTTTCACTGGCCCAGCATTACCAGAGCAAAACCCCTCTGTCACTCAGAAAGGTGAAGCAAGTAAAAACTGAGCAGCACTGAGTACAAGTACTGAAGACGCTATCAAAGAGATGAGGGCAGCTTTTCAAATACTTCATTGTTTGCTTCCATTTGTCTGCCCTGTAGATGAATCAGAATCTGTTTGGTAGCAGTTTGGTGGCTCTTAAAGAGGAGGACACTGACCTGAGCCAGGCACTCTGCCTTCCTGTGTCTGTCCCTGAAATTCTGCAGGCCAACCAGCTGCAGCAGGTCAGTGACACGGTTGAGGGGGGAATTATTCATTCTTGCTAAGCTAACCATGTGAATTGAAAGAAGAGGATGTGTAATATGATCAAAGTGAATTTTGCCTTTCAGGACGGTGTACGTTTCTTTGTGGTGGATTGCAGGCCTGCAGAGCAGTACAATGCTGGGCACCTGTCCACAGCCTTCCACCTGGACTCGGACCTGGTGAGGGATATGGACTACACTGATTCTTTAAAAAAATATGTGCAGTAAATGAATATAGTAAATGCCCTTTCTTTCTTCCCACAGATGCTCCAGAACCCCTCTGAGTTTGCACTCTCTGTGAAATCCCTCTTGGAGACACAGAAGCAGTCATTAGAGTCGGGCTCCATCGCAAGCGGAGAGCACCTCTGCTTCATGGGCAGTGGGAGAGAAGAGGAAGACATGTACATGAACATGGTGTTGGCGCATTTTCTACAGGTGGGATGCACATAACAATTACAAAATGTCCAATACCATTTTTCAAATCGTGAAAGGTTTGAGGATGTTCTTTTGTTTGTCTAACACTCAAAGAGAAGGTTAATGAAAACATCGACACTCACAAATGCATGTATAATACCTTTAATATTACTTGGCAGTAAAAAAATTGATGTGTTACAGCCTGTGGCTTTCATCAGTGTTTCTAATACATATGTGAGTGCGTCTTTTTTTAGAGCACCATGAGGTACTTATTAAACAGTCTTTGTGGGGTTTTTATGCAGGTAAGACCAATAGAGTTGAGTTAGAATTTTTAAGAACACAAGAATAACATTAGAAACAAGAGCAGTCTGAAACTGCAGATCTCTGCCAGAGCTGAACAATCCTTGAATTTCTGTGTTTTCCCAAGATAAAATATATTTACACTCAGAGCCACTTTATTAGATACACCTTACTACTACAGGGCTGTACGCCCTTTGCCTTCATAACTGCCTTAATTCTTCATGGTAGAGATTCAGCAAGCTGCTGGAAACATTCTTTAGAGATATGATAGCATTACACAGAGTATACTGTTTGTGTTGCCTTCCTATCAGCTAAAGCAGCCTGGCCATTCTCCTCTGACCTTTGGCATCAGCAAGGCTTTTTCTCTGCTGTTTTCTCTTTTTTCAGAGCACTTTCTGTCAACTGTAGAGATGTGTGGGAAAATCCCAGTAGATTAGCAGAAATACTCAGACTCAGCCTGTCTGGCATTACAGCTGTGCTGCGTTCAGAGTTACTTTAATCACCTTTCTCCCCCATTCTGATGCTCGATGTGAATTTCAGCCAGTTGTCTTGACCATGTCTACATTTCTAAATGCAGCAAGTTGCTGTCACATGATTGACTGATTAGATATCTGTGTTAAAGAGTAGTTGAACTGGTATATCCAATAGAGTAGCTGGTGAGTGTCTGTCTTTGTTTTTGGATATATTTGAATTCCTGTAACGTACAGGTCTTCCACATTGTAAACATGCCCTGATGACTCAGAATCACGGAAATATCATGATTAGTTCAAGATTTATTTTAAGAACAACTAAAATCTGGTGATGGCCCAACCACTAAATGGTGCTCTACTTATGTACATATTTTTAGTATTAAACATAAAACGGCCGCAGTCTCTTTAAGACTGAAGTCGACTTTTGAACAGCTTATGTTTTAAAGAAAAGGCTTTATAAGTTTGTGAGACCTAGCAGCTGAACCACAGAAAATAACTACTCACATCACTAGCTTAGCCATGTAAATATAATGCTTTAAGGTTCTTTGTTAATTTAACTTTTATACTGCTAGATATTTGAGTAAGATGAAACCTAGTATTTAATTGTGAAAGTGTATTTTGCAGCCATCTGCCAAGTTTTGGAAAGCCACCAGTGTGCAGTGAATCTTGAGATAGGATGGGGCACAAAAGATCCACCTGAAGTAGCCTTGGAATCCTTCCTGGAATAGGATGCGTTTTTGGGCTGTGTTTAAGGAACCTTGAAAAGGGGACATCATTTGTTGCTGTGCTGTAATGCCATCAGACTGCACCAGTCAGCCCCTGAATTGGCACACGGTGTTGAACCCTTTAAAAAAATTCCTGGATCCAAATCTGGATCAACTTCCAAGTGTAATCACTCTCACCTCAGGCCAAGCCCCACCTCTGGTCAAATTTACAGACGGCGAGAGAAAGAGACAGACAGATGGACAGAAATGGAGAGGCAGACAGGTCGTAACCTCCTCAACAGAAGTCATTACGACGAGAGGTCTCCTTTAGATGGACATTTCAGCCAGCTGGACATGGTGTTTATTAAGGTATTAAGGTTAGTACTAAGTACTAAGGTTCTTGGGTATTGAAGTGGTTGGTCCACCGATGATCAGTGGAGACAGAGCAGAAACTTGTCCAAAGAGAAATCTAGTGGATATATTATTTACAAACAGTGGATCCAGGAGGACTAATGAGGAGGAGTTGTTGTTGTATTTTTTTTGAAAAATATAGCTGTATGTAGTAAAATCTTAGTGATTTTTAAAATAGTTTTTGTTATTTATATTTGATTACTACATGGAATGACACTAACAATGACATTTAATATATATATATATATATATATATATATACTTATCATAATGGATATTAATGAGTTGTTATGACTATCTTTTACTGTTTATAGCTTGGCTTTATTTACATGCATGTACTACATGTACACAAGTTAATTACTGTGAGGATGAAACAAAGTTTGTGATTGTTTGTGCTTCTATTGTTCTTAATAGAGTAATGATTCCCATCACCTGTGTCCAATATTGGTTAGGTTTGAGTGGTGCTTTGAAAAACACTCACACCCACATATGTATTAGAAACACCGATGAAAGCCACAGGCTGAAACACGTCCAGCTCCTTTTACTGTAGTGTAACATTAAAAAGTATTGTGACAGAAGGATAGCAGCAAGAGTGAAAGGGAAGGTTTATAAGACGGTGGTGAGACCTGCTATGATGTATGGTTTGGAGACGGTGGCACTGACAAAAAAACAGGAAGCAGAGCTGGAGGTGGCAGAGCTGAAGATGTTGAGATTTTCCCTAGGATGGACAGGATTAGAAATGAGTACATCAGAGGGACAGCTCATGTTGAGAAGTTTGGAGACAAAGTCAGAGAGGCAAGGCTGAGATGGTTTGGACATGTTCAGAGGAGGGAAAGTGGATATATTGGACAAAGGATGCTGAGGATGGAGCTGCCAGGCAGGAGGAGAAGAGGAAGACCACAGAGAAGATTCATGGATGTAGTGAAGGAGGACATGCAGAGGGTTGGTGTGAGGGAAGAGGATG